>JAPCYS010002524.1:0-23614 GCA_028641055.1 Alopecurus myosuroides | reverse complement strand
TTAAACTAGGCCATGGTAAAGGCAAAGAGAGTGTTTACAATACCTTGTAGTGTATACAATTTGAGTATTTGTATTCGTACATGCTATTGGATTACTTATTTTTGCCTTGGTTTGCATGGCAATGATATATGAGGCTCGTTTTACATTAGTTTCCATTGTTCCACTTTTCTTTGCCTTGAATGTCCTCCTTGTTATATGCCGATGATTTAAACTAGGCCATGGTAAAGACAAACAGAGGGCTACAATACCTTGTAGTGTATACAATTTGAGTATTTTTATTCGTACATGCTATTGATGCTCTCTTGTTGCCTTTGCTTGCATGGCAATGATATATGAGGATCGTATTACATTTGTTTCCACTTTTCTTTGCCTTGAATGTCCTCCTTGTTATATGCCGATGATTTAAACTAGGCCATGGTAAAGGTAAAGAGAGTGTCTATAATACCTTGTAGTGTATACAATTTTAGTATATGTATTGTTACATGCTATTATAAGCACTCCTTTTGCCATTGATTTGCATGTCAATGATATATGAGGCTCGTATTACATTTGTTTCCATTGTTCCACTTTTCTTTGCCTTGAATGTCCTTGTTATATGCCGATGATTTAAACTAGGCCATGGTAAAGGCAAAGAGAGTGCCTATAGTACCTTGTAGTGTATACAATTTGAGTATTTGTTTCGTACATGCTATTATAAGCACTCTTTTTCCCCTTGGTTTGCATGCCATGATAAATGCCAGGAGATCAGATCCAATACGTGGCAGTGATACAAGGCCACGTCTTGTATTACTTCCTGGTATTGGGATCGTTCTTCTAGCAAGTGTTGGCAATGTGTTTATGAGGCTAGTTTTACTTTTTTTGCATTGTTCCATATGTGTTTATTCTGACTGCATGTTACAATTAATTCTAGGGATGCCCTTTAGTGCATGATCACCTATGTGTTTATGAGGCTTGTTATCACTATGCACAATTTATGAGCTGATTTGGTCAAGATGATGACTTTGACACATGTATATTTGGCTGATGCCTCACTGTCTCCACCAGATGGCCAGCAAAAGTAAGAACCAGACACAAATAGATGTGCCATGTCTTTGCTTTTGCTGGCCCACCTGGTGTAGCAAAGTTGTGTATGCTTTCTGTGTCTCTATGTTGCCTGAGGCCAATGAGTACAGAGCTGTGACTATATATGTTGTTCTGAATGTGCATGATCCCTTTAAGTTGATGATTAAAATGTGTCACCATATCATTGCAATGAGGGTTCCATACTATCTTGTTCAATGTACAAGCACATTCATTGTGCATTGCTCTTGGTAGTGTAGAATTACTTCTTGGATAAACATGGTTGTGCTTTTATTATGAGGCATTACCAGTTGTTCGTAGTTTGGCCCTAGTTTTACATAAATGTCTTCATGAAAGAATTGTTCCTTTTTAGAACCAATCTGCTTATATGCACATTTTGTAATTTCTGCTTCTTTTTTGCTTGATTAATAGGGTATTCCATGCCCTGTATGCAAGAATAATTTCCCAAATGTTGATCCTTCTGCATACAATATGTGGCAGTCATACAAGGCCACGTCTTGTATTACTTCTTGGTATTGTGTTCTATCTTCTAGCAAGTGTTGGCAATGTGTTTATGAGGCTTGTTTTACACTTTTTTTTGCATTGTTCCATATTTTTTTATTCTGACTGCATGTTACAATGAATTCTAGGGATGCCCTTTAGTGCATGATCACCTATGTGTTTATGAGGCTTGTCATCCCTATGCACAATTTATGAGCCGATTTGGTCAATGATGATGACTTTGACACATGTGTATTTGGCCGATGCCTCGCTGTCTCCACCACATGGCCAGCAAAATTAAGAACCAGACACAAATAGATGTGCCATGTCTTTGCTTTTGCTGGCCCACCTGGTGTAGCAAAGTTGTGTCTTCTTGCCGTGTCTCTATGTTCCCTAAGGCCAATGAGTACAGAGCTGTGAGTATAGATGTTGTTTTGAATGTGCATGATCCCTTTAAGTCGATGATTAAAATGTGTCACCATATCATTGCAATGAGTGTTCCATACTATCTTGTGCAATGTACAAGCACATTCATTGTGCATTGCTCTTGGTAGTGTAGAATTACTTCTTGGATAAACGTGGTCGTGGTTTTATTATGAGGCATTACCAGTTGTTCGTAGTTCGGCCCCAGTTTTACATAAATGTATTCATTAAAGAATTGTTCCTTTTTAGAACCAATCTGCTTATATGCATATTTGCAATTTTGCTTCTTTTTTGCTTGATTAACAGGGTATTCGATGCCCTGTATGCAAGAATAATTGCCCAAATGTTCATCCTTCTGCATCCAAGTTTGGTGTTGCTGTACAAGAGTGTCACCTCAAGTCAGTGGTAAGAAAACAATTCTTCTTCGTACACTTGTATTGTTTGTGTTTTTATTACAATATCTAATTTCCATGTTTCTTTTTATTTCTGATGCACAGGTTGTTCCGTGCACTTCTCGGATAGCATTCAACAAGTTAGTAGGCGAGCATGTTCTGTTTAGTTCCCATGGAAGGAAGTACACCTTTCGTGTGTCAAAAGAACAGAGCAAGACCCGTTTGCACGGGAAACAATGGGATTGGTTCATCAAGGAAAATAACATCTCTGTGGGAGACATACTAGTGTTTTCCATGATACCAAGGCCCACTATCTACGTTGCTATTATTGGCGACTCCGAAGATGACTCACTTTGCATTTTAAGCAAAGATGACTCAATTTCAAGCGAAGATGACTCAATTTGCAGCAAAGATGGCAATTCTGATGATGAGATGCATGATGAGGATTCTAGCAATTCTGATGATGAGGTCCATGATGAGGATTCTGACAATTCTGCTGATGAGAGGCATTATGATGCCAACATTGTATATGCCCAAAGAGCCAATCTCGACAATCACGAGAAGAACCGCCTGGCCTGGCTTCTACCCCTTGGACCCTATGTTGGGCTTCCTTTGTGACTCGTTTCACCATCACAAACCTGCAGCACTATACTATGGTATGTATCTATAAGACGCCCTCCTCTTTTTGCAAGTAAATTTCCAAGAACCATGAGAAGGTCTGCTAATATGGTATGTTATCTTTCATGCTTAGAAACTACCAAAGTCGATAGGGAAACACGCTGGCCCGAGGAATCATGGCAGGGTTGGCCTACGACTTAGAGCAGAAGAGCATGTCACCACCATTTCTTACAACAAGAAAACCGACAGCTGCATTATCCTCGACAAGCTGGTGTGGATGGTTTTCGTCCAAGGCAATAATTTTCATAATAAGGAACCTGTTTTGATCATTGTGAGGGAGACCGATGACCCTAGGTTGGAGGAGGCGGTCATTGAGATGGGGGTGATATAGAACCGGAGCAAAGGATATGCATTGTTGGTGAAGAGACAAGGCTGCTGCTGAGCTAGGCCTATGAACTTCTTATTTTGTCTGGTTGGATTGTAATTTCGTTTATTTCCTGGACTTGTTAAGGTTTAGTTTGTTTCGTAAACTTCTAAGGTATATTATCGCTGGTAGATCCCTCGTGCTACAATCCGAGTAAAGATCAAATTGCTAATAGCTTCTAAAACCTCGAGTTTAGATCAAATCCCTCGTGCTAGTAGATCGTGCAACTCATCACTGCAGAACTCAACAAAAGCGTGGCAAGCCAACGGTCGCTGAACTTCTCGACATCGTCGTTGTCGCATAAATACGACCAAGCACGGACCACGCAACCTACCTTCTACGCCGCCACCACAGCCCCCCCCCCCCGACCTCCCCCCTCACTCTCGGCGTTGATTACTGCACGTCGCCACAGCCCCCCCCCCCCCCGACCTCTTCCCTCACTCTTGTCGCTGATCCACCCGATGGCGCCGCGCATGAGAGCAGCACCGGCTTCCGAGGTGTGCAGCTGCGGCCGTCCGGGCGCTGGTCCGCGGAGATCACACACAACGGCGTGCGGTGGTGGATGGGCACCTTCGACACGCCCGAGCTCGCCACCCGCGCATTCGACATGGCGGTGTGGCGGTTCGGTCGCCCGTGCGCCGAGCTCAACTTTCGGGACGTCGAGAGCAGGGAAGTTGCCGAGTTCCTCACCCCAGATATGAGGATTGTGACCCGCAAGGAGGAGCAGGAGAACCGCCGCATGTTCGTGCAGCTGCGCATCCGCCGGGACGACGAGGCCACGATGGAGAGGTTCCGCCGTGATCACCCTGATCTGGTACATGCGCAGTTGCGGCTCGACGCTCAGAGGGACACGAAGATGCGAGGTCGTGCATCCCGGGGGGATGCTGGCCCCTCCACCATCGTCGTCTCATTGTCGGATGAGGAGATGGACGAAGCATTCTGGGAGAGCCTTATGCAGGACTCCGATGACGACGAACTTGACGACGTATTCTGGGATTATGTGTAGTGTTTTACAGTGTGGAAATGTTGAAACGTGTCAAAATAATCAAAAATTTGATGTTTTATGTGTTCGTTGAAGTTTCAACATTTCTTCCTTCGTATTTTGGGTTGCAACTGTAGTAGGATAATTATGGGCCACGGAGTGCTATAAGGCCCAATAAAAAGGGCCTGGCAGGAGAGGGCCCAAGAAAGTGCCATCATGGCCCAAGTCTGGAAACAACCGCTCTTCCACTCACTGCAGTAACCTTGGCATGCAGCACACCACGCGTTCGTCACGATATTGTGAACGTGATACGTGTCGCTTTAGTTCCGGCGGCCAGTTATTGCTCCGTCGTGCATGCGACTCCTCCGTTCCACTCCCCCTCCCGGTGTATAAATAGACGCACTCTTCAGTTCATCCTCTATCTGCCTCACCACCTCCCCTCAAGTGAAAACCCTTTTACGTAGTAGCTGCTCGATCGTTCCTCCAGGCGGCCATGGCTCCACCGGCGAAGCGGTCTGCTGCCCTCTTGTAGGTTCCATTTTCGTTCACGTACTTCTGATCCGTTTCTGGATTCCTCGTGCTTTCTTCTTTCTTAGATCCTTTTCAGAATTCCTCGTGCTTTCATCTTTCTTAGATCCGTTTCTGAATTCCTCGTGGTGTCATCTTTCTTAGATCTATTTTTCCTTTTAGATTAACATCAACTTCCTATCATGCAACTATCTACAGGGCACATGAAGCCGAGGAGAGGGTCATCTTTGCCGCTCTGGCAAAGAGGGTTTACATCCTAGAAGTTGAGCTTGAGAAGGCCTTGAAGCTCTCCTACGACTATCTCAAGAAGGCACGCAATGCCAGGTTGGAGCAGGTGGCTCAGGGCGAAGCTTCCCTCATAGCGTATCGGAAGTTGATGGATGATATGTCCAAGATGATTTCCACCAACATTGAACTGACCTCGCAGGCTGGGGAACTGAAGATCGTTTTAGCCCTAGCAGAGAAGAAAACTCGGATCGCTCTCCTCGCAGCTGTGAGTCCCCAGGCAAGGGAGGATCCCGTGCCATTGGAGGATCAAGTGCCGTCGGAGGATCCAGTGCCGTCGGAGGATCTAGTGCCGTCGGAGGAGCTGTCGGCCCCCTACTGATGCTCTTTTAGCCCCCTACTGCTGCCCCCGTGCTTCTGATGTTTTGTTTAGATCGATAATCTCGTTGGTTGTATTGGGTGGTTTCTATTAATATGTAGTCTATGTTTATTTTCTTAAGATAGATATAATTCGAGTTCACAATATGGAGAAATAGATGACAGAAGTTTCGATGGATCTAAGTGACATAAGTTAAAAGGGTTACATTAGACTAATGCCGATGCAAAAACATATACCAAACAGATAATTCGATTTCACAATATGGACAAATAAATGACAGAAATGAAAAGGGATATATTCGACTAATCTGCAACGTTCTCGTGGAACGAAACTCGCCTCCAACTGGCCCTATTGGGCCGGGAACAAAAATCCACGACGGAACATATAAGAAACGTCGAGATGGACCGCGTCCTTCGACAGAAAATTCCACTTTTCAGCCATCCGCGACGGAAACAACACGACGTTATCAAAACGTGCTGCTCAAAATATTCCGGATCGTGCGGAATTTGGTAGTGGGTGTGGGCCCCTCGGGCATCCACCGACATCGCCCTTTCGCCTATTTATTCCCCCGATACATCAACCCTAAAAATATACCACTTCGTCCCGAGAAATACCCAAGGCCGCCTCCATCGTCATCCCGAGATCGGGAGGGTTCGGGAGCTCTCCCTGGCACCCTGCCGGGTGGGAAATTCATCGCCGGCGGGGTCTAAACCACCATGCCCACCTCCAAAGTGATGCGTGCGTAGTTCATCCCTGGACTACGGGTCCATAGCAGTAGCTATATGGTTGTCTTCTCTAGTTTGTGCCTAAGGTTTAGATCTCGTGAGCTGGCCTACATGATCGAGATCCTCTTTATATAATGCTACATGTTGTGTTTGCTGGGATCGGATGAATGTTGAATGCTATGTCTTCTGATTATCAATCTATCATGTTATCTTCATGCATATGTTATTTATGATCTTGCATACCCTCCGTTATTAGTAGATGCTCAGGCCAAGTAGATGCTAGTAACTCCAAGAGGGAGTATTTATGCTCGATAGTGGGTTCATGCGTCCTTTGCATATGTGCTCGAGAGACAGAAACATGACGGATGGAGGATGTGTTGTTGCCATTATGGAGAAAACAACGGTGTTTACTTAGTTAAAATTTCTTACATTACACACTTTGCTTACTACGATTACTTGTTGCTGGTACCTTAATACCGAACGTTTGTTCAGATGATATTCGGAGGGTGGATTATTAGTCATAGATGCAGTTGGATGACGGTCTATGTATCTTGTTGTAATGCCCGCATAAATCACATAGTAATCTTTATGTCTTTCATATGCACTACGGTGCAGCCTTCATTTCTATCAATTGCCCAGCTGTAATTTATTCACCACACATGTTATTTATCTTGTATGGAGAGACCCCACTAGTGAACTGTGGACCCCGGTCCATTTTCTCATACTGTTAATACACACACTGCTTCCACTACTTTCACACTGCTTCCACTGTTTTCACACTTCTGATACTGTTTTCGTACTGTTCTCATATTGTTTTTCACACCATACGTTTAACCACTTTGTGTTCAGCAAAACCGGTGAGATTGACAACCTCACTTTTTCGTTGGGGCAAAGTAATTTTATTGTGTTGTGTAGGTTCCACATTGCTGCTGAACCGGTAGTGCGCCCTGCCATCTCAGCTGCATCAACCTTCTGAAGTTACTCCTTCCTCCTACTGGTCGACTCAACCTTGGTTTCTTTCTGAGGGAAACTTGCTACTGTGCTATTCATACCTTTCTCTTGGGATCTCCCAACGAACGTGTGTTACACGCGCATCAAGCATATTTTCTGGCGCCGTAGCCGGGGAGGAAGAGAATTTCTGCAAGGGTAGTCTCTCGTCTCCAATCTCTTTACTTTGTTTTTGTTTTGCTTAGTTTATTTTATTTTATCTTGTTTGCTTCTCTTTATCAAAAACATAAAAAAATAGTTCTTATTCCAATTGTAGTTTTTATCCTGTTTTAATCTTGCTAAAATGAGTACCCCCCGAGAACACTAAGTTGTGTGACTTTTCTAGCACCAACAACAATGATTTCATTAGCACACATATTGCTCCACCTACTCCTACTGCTGATTTTTATGAGATTAAGCCTACACTATTAGCAATTTCTGGTGTTAGTACTAATGATGCTGCTGCCCATCTTAATATTTTTGTTAAACTATGTGCAATAAAAAATATAAAGATGTATATGGAGATATTATTAAACTGAAATTGTTTCCTTTCTATTTGAGAGGAAGAGCTAAAGAATGGTGTTGCTATCTTTGCCTTGAAATAGTATTGATTCTTGGACTAAGTGTAAAGATGATTTCATTGGAAAATATTATCCTCCTGCTAAGATTATATCTTTAAGAAGTAGCACTATGGATTTTAAGCAACTTGATAATGAGCATGTTGCTAAAGCTTGGGAAAGAATGAAATCTTTAGTAAAGAATTGTCCCACTCATGGACTGACTACTTGGATGATCATCCAAAACTTTTTATGCAGGTCTAATTTTTTTTCAAGAAACCTTCTGGATTCAGCTGCTGGAGGAACCTTTATGTCCATGACCTTGGGTACAGCAACAAAGCTTCTTGACGATATGATGGTAAATTATTCTGAGTGGCACACTGAGAGAGCTACAACTTATAAGAAGGTAAATTTTGTTGAAGAAACCTCCTCTTTGAATGAAAGACTTGATGCTATTATGTCTATGCTTGTGAATGGCCATGCTCCTATTGATCCAAACAATATTCCTTTAGCCGCTTTGGTTGCTCAAGAAGAGCATGTTGATGTGAACTTCATTAAAAATAATAATTTCAACACCAATGCTTATAGGAATAGTTTTGGTAGCAACAATTACAGGCCATATCCTTCCAGTAATAGTAATGCTTATAGTAATTCTTATGGTAATTCCTACAACAACAATAAAAGTGTACCCTCTCATCTTGAAAACATGCTCAAGAATTTTATTAGTACAAACTGCTTTTAATAAATCTATTGAGGAAAAGTTTGGCAAAATTGGTGTTCTTGCTTCTAAAGTTGATAGCCTTGTTCTTGATGTTGATTTTCTGAAACTAAAGGTTATACCTCATGATGTTAAAGAAAGAAAAACTTTGAATGCCATCCAAATTCAAATTGATGATAATGTTAGGATGTTAGCTGAATTTCATGCTAGATGGGAAAGAGAAGATGAAATAGATAGAAAGAATAATATAGCTAAAGTTTGCACCATTACCATCACTACTAAAACCGAAGCTTATCATTCTAGTAAACCTTCTACTATCAACTATAAATTAATTGGTGTTGGCAACATTCCTACTTCTTCTATTATAAATGCAAAACTGCATGAAACTGCTAAAATGTTCGTGACAAAAGTGCTGAAATTTTTAGAAACATGGGAGACAATGGTCCCATTACCTTTGATAAAAATGATCTTGACTTTGATGGATGCAACATAACTGAAGTGATTAAGTTCCTACAAAATCTTGCTATTTGTTCTAATGGTAGTGTTATGAATATGGCTTTCACAAAACATATTACAAATGCTCCCATGCAAATTAGAGAGGATGAATTAAGATGTGAAGCCTCTATCAGGAAGCTAGATGATGTTGGGAACCCATTATTAAAATGAAATTGAATGATTTTGATTGCAATTCTCTATGTGATCGTGGTGCTAGTATCTCTGTTATGCCTAAGAAACTTTATGATATTCTTGATTTGCCACCTTTGGAGCACTGTTATTTGGATGTTCGTCTTATTGATAATGTTATAAAGAAACCTTTGGGGAGATTTTATGATGTTCTTAACATGGTTAATAACAATCGTGTCCCCGTTGATTTTGTTGTCTTGAATATTGAATGCAATGCTTCTTGTCCAACTGTTTTGGGAGGACCTTTTCTTAAAAATGTTGGTGTGTTATTGATATGAAAGAGGGGAATATTAAATTTAAAGGTATGGAATAGTTTCCTAGAAATAGAATGAAGTTGCCTTTTGATTCTATTATTAGAACAAACTATGATTTGTATGCTTCTTCACTTGAGAACACTTGATTCCACTTTTCTGGGCCTAGCTAAAAGGCGTTAAAGAAAAGGACTTCTTGGGAGATAACCCATGGTTTTATTTTTTGCTTTGTTTTTCTCTGTTTTCTTTGAGTCAAGGGGTTGTATACTTCTGTAGCAACTCTTTTGTATCTTTATTTTCATGTTTTAGTTGTGCCAAGTAAAGTTTCCGACGAGAGTTGGAGTTGGTTTTGGATTTCTGCATAGGAAACAGATTTCTGCTGTGCACCGTAAAAAATTGTAAAAAATCCAGAAAGATCAGAATGACCTGAAATGTTTTGTGCTTATTCCTCAGCTAATTCCACAAATTTTTTGTTCTTTAAGTTTTTCTATCCGAGAAACGTAAGTGCCCCAAAAAAAATTCGTCTTTACAGACTATTCTAGTTTTGGCAGATTCTGCCATTTTTCTTACATTTGCTCTTTTACAATGTCAAGTGGATTTCTTTGCTTCACGAAGTATCAATAGCACTTGTGACCATATAGAACCCATGAATTTTTGTATTGTTGCACTATCCCTGTAATGCGAATTACTCTTTGAGTGTGGTGTGAAGGAAGTTTTCAAGGGTCAAGAGAAGAGGGTGATATAATGTGATCAGAAGAGTGCAAGGTCAAATCTTGGGGATGCCCCTGTGGTTCATCCCAGCAAATCTTAAGAATACTCAAGCATCTAAGCTTGGGGATGCCCAAGGCATTTCCTTCTTCACCAAAAATTTATCAGGTCACTTCTAGTAAAACTATATTTTTATTCGATCACATCATATGAAATTTACTTGGAGCGTATGTTTGTTTTTATTTTTATTTTCTTTTGTTTTCCTTGCTAGAATAATATAGTTGGACCCTATCATTACTTGTTTGCGAGAGAGACATGCTCCGATTTTTCATTTGAATACTCGTTATGCTCGTATTCTTAGTTTTTCTTCTTGATGCTGCAAAATTCAGGTTTAGCTCTTGTTTTCATTGCATCTCTTATTCAGAGCTGTTAGTTTTAGTAGAGTTGTGTTAGTACTCTCATGTTTGCTTTCTGTATCATTTAGACAGTTTTTGTTAAAACATATTTTGTATGGTGCTTGTTGGGAAAAGAAACCGATGCATGTAGTAGAATTTATAACGATGCAAATAGAAGCTTGTATAGACTGTGGATAGACTTTTTCATTTCACGGTAGATGTTATTTTAATTCTAAAGCCTAGTGGTTATTTTTGTAGCATTATTTGTCTCAAATAGCTGAGAGTGTTTAATGTGCCTTAGAAAGAATCATGAGTTGTTCTTGTCATTTTGAAGCATAAATTTGTGGTGTGCTCCTTTGAATGTTTTATTTGGTTGACTTGGCGCATGGTAACACCATGTTTATGACTACGAACCAATCACTTATAGTCTCTATGATCATTTAGTTTTTCAACTTGTGGTACCACTTATGCTTTAATTAATGATGTTTTTTGTCGCTATGCATGATTATGGCCATTATTGCTCTCTTGATTTGTCGCTCCAAGTCTTTTGCTAGCCTCCACCTTTACTGAGTATGAGCTCTACTCGTGTATCCAACTCCCAAAAACCAAAGTTTGCCAAATGTGTCAACTATACCTACCTACATGTGGTATTTAACTGCCACTTCAAAGTAAATTGCTCATGTGTTACCTTTAAAACCTTCAAAATTACTCATATTTTGTGCTCATGTTTTAGCTCATGAGGACGAAAATAGAGAATATTTATATCACTTGTTGATTGGACTTTCACACCCTGGACTAGTGTCTTCATCCGCTTATTCAATTGATAGAAGAGCTGGCAGCGGGGTGCCCAGCCCCAAATTAATAACAACAAATTCTCTTCACTATTTTCTGCCCCTGATTTATCAGTCAAAACATAATTGTGTAAAAAAAAAGAGAAATAGGGATGACCTTCTACCCGGATGCGTCCTTCTACAGGAGATTTTCTGTTTACCATTCGTTGACATAAACATACACCTCTCTAAAAAATAGACATTCCTCCACGGTATATGATTGTTGACAGGCACCCGAGGATTCGGTTAGCCATGGTTTGTGCAAGATGGTTGGGAGGACTGTCAAAAAAAATTATACCTCTATCTAACAAAATAAAAGCTCTAGCACATAGTGATCCCTGCTTCCATCTGCGAAGCGCCTTTCTTTTACTTTTATGTTGAGACTCCATCTTCTAACTTTATGCACAGTTGAGCGAGCATGGTTGCCATTCTGAGTTTAATGTGCATTTGTCCCAAAAACATTATTAATTGATTCATGATGTGTTATTGTTTGTTCTCTAATTATTTGTTCTAGTCTTCCTCATGAACTTTGAAGGTGTCCTGAAATTTATGTTTTTCCCCACTCTTAAGGACAAACGAAATATCACTTTGCCATGTTATCTCTACGCTTGAAACAAATATTTATCTTTCGAGTGCGTTATTATTCATGATCTTTTATTTGTGTTACTTTTCATGATGCAAGGTGATTGCTATGTTTCATTGTTAAAATTATATTTCTCATGCATGTGTTTAAAGTACTATGATTTCAGCTATAATTATGATTTTACATTTAGATGATCAAATTTATGATGGTAGCATGTCACCTCAAAAATTATGTGTTTTATCGTTTACCTACTCGAGGACGAGTAGGAACTAAGCTTGGGGGTGTTGATACGTCCTAAATGTATCCTTAATTTCTGATGTTCCATGTTATTTTCACGTTATTTCCGACATGTTTGCTATACACTTTATGTCATTTTTATCAATTTCCGAACTAACCTATTGATAAGATACACAGAGCCAGTTCCATGTTTTCTGTTGTTCTTATGTTTTCTGTTGTTTTTAGTTTCAGAAAAGTTGTTCTGGAAATATTCTCGGAATTGGAAAATTCGAAACCCGGAAGTCCTATTTTCCCAGACTAGTTAGTGTGCACGTGCACGCACGTCTGAACTCGTGGCATTTAAATTAGCGTATGACACATTGTAGTAGTTCAAGTCTATAATTCTATGACCTTATGTAATGCATATATACTAACAATCCTTATATACTAACATATTATCTTCTTAAATGCTAGATGGCAATAATTGACTGTTCACTGAGCCTTGTTTGTTGTTATAGTGCTTCTTCGTCAAATAAAGTTCCATCTTTGTGCTTTCTGCTAAACCAACTCCACTTCACATTCAATATCTAAGGAAGAAGAAATAAATTTAGCTCAAGAGAACACATGTGTGTATGATTTAAAAAGAAATTTAGTTAACATAAGCTTTGGGCTTGCCTACATCAAACAAAAATAAAATGAAGATAACTATTGCTAACATATGCAAACCATCGAAAATAACTATGTGGAACACATGAGAGCATCAGATGAAAATCTAATAGGAGTATTTCATGAGGTTTCCACAAATAACACTCGACATGCCATGTGTTACAATTATTATATTATTTCCTACAATTTGATTCACAACAAGTGAGAAAGAAGAGCATAGGAACATTACAGCTGTATAGTAGAGATGAGATTCGGAATAATCTGTATGGTGCATAGTCTCATAACTAAAGTTATATTTCCATCAAATTGTAAAAAAAAAATTGTTCGTCCATAGAAGAAAATATAAAGATGATACAGAGGTGTACAAAGCCTTAGAAGTCTCGATGATGATTGTTTCGGCACAAAATAGCACACATAACTTTGCATTGATGTGTCCCATAGCACATAGCATTAGCCTCCACGGCAAAATATGACAAAATAGAATTAATGTTTAATTCCACGAAACTTGCGTACAAATATATAGCATAGATAAAATAGATAACTGAATATCATTTTGCCTACATTGACATCCAATATATTCATCTCTAAGAACGCTTCAGTTACACCTAAGGTAGAAGTCTTGCTGTCAAGAAGTGAAAGAGTTCATTGGTGAATGGAATGTAGCCATGTTCTCATCCACACTGGTAATCTGAGAAAGCATGTCGGCTTTGATGTCTCCAAGATCACACTGGTTATGAAGGGCATATTTGGGCTCTGATGTCTCCTATAGGATAATTTCATGTGTATAGCGACAGGCATATTTCAGAATGCATGGCTGAAGTATTACCTATGAGAAATGTTGCATGCTCCAAAGAATAAATAAGAGTTTTTCCAAATAAAAAACAGTAGATTATTGTGAAGCTACAATTCCGGTTGATGTTACAACTACCAATACAAGTTTTACTCTGGCTGGTAACCGTTCCTTAAAATGCAGGACTGAAGAAACCATTCCTTAAATTTTGCATATTTAAAAATTAAACATCAGGGGGACAATTGTTTATAGAAGTACCACTGCAGAACATAGACGTGAATGGAATACTAACTTGTTCCATATAACTTCCGCATTCGCTATGTAAATTTTCGTGTACTCTTCTACCTTGAGTAAGATGACATGCATGTAGCGATAGTTGGATGGATGAATGAATCTTGTAAATGAGAAAAAAAAGACCAAGGAAATTGCATTGCAGAACATGGTATAGGAATGAAAGCAAAGAGATATGGAAATTGCATAGGATAGCATACTAAAGTATGTACATCCTCGTCTTGTAGTTCCTTGAGAATGTTTCTACCTTGTGCTTCATAGATACATAGTATTAAGAGAAAGGCCAAGGAGTGAATGAAATACATATATAGTAGTGATCCTAGGCCGTGGTAGTGAAGCAAGTTGAGTAGCTTACCTCGTATATAATATCCTTGGGTTCAGGCCCAATCAAGCAAAGGTTGTCTGCTCATGGTCTGCTCTTTGTGCCTCCGCACATGCTTCAGTTTTTGAGTTTGGTGATACACTGCTATCTGGATAGTTCCTGCCTAAGCGCCAAAACCCGTGGAGCGCGAACCATTTTTACAATCCGGCTTTTGGTCTTTTGAAATGTGCACATACTCCGAGTCGACAGCAAACTAAAGAAAATGAAGCTAAGCAACCTTGCCCAATAATATTCAAGCTACAAACATGATGTTATATGCAACGTAAGAAACTGAAATTACAAGAGTGAGTACATTGCATCAAGTTAAAATAACAACACGTGTTGTTGTTGACATAGCGAAATCCAAGGTACAATATAATAAAACCAGAGATCTTATGAGTTGAAGATTTAGTTTGTGTACAATTTTGAATAGGACATTATGGGACAAATATGGACCTGTAAGCATAGGGTTTCAGTACCCTTCACCAACCTGACTGCCCTCTAGTGAGGTACGTTTAACAGTTTTGCAGAAATTCAAAATATAAATCTCGTACCATTGTAAGAAATGTACACTCAAGAAAAGCATTCCAATATACTTCTGCAGCCTGAATACCCTCTAGCTAGGTATTGGAGAAAATTAAAATGTAAACTCTAGGAGGCGCGTGGCTTGGGCGGACGTAGATGAAGGTGGTCGCGACTCGGGATGCGGCAGAAGAGAGGGAGGATGGACGGGGCACGGCGGCGGGATTCACCAAGATGCGGAGAACTTGCGAAGACGATTTAGGGACACTTCTTTTAAGTTTTTAGACCAGTTTCTAGGTGGCTCACCGCACAATCCCAAAAGAACTCTCTAGTTTCTGTCCAGCTTATTTCCACCGAGAAACTCTATTCGTGTGTATAAGCAGAAACTGCTATTGACCAGTTTCTGGCTGCCTACCCGAGATTCTCGTTTAAAGTCTGAATCGGTATAGCCACTTGCCCCCCTTTTCACTTCTAATTACAGCACCATGCCATTCCAGTCAAATGTGCATGTACTTCCATACACGAAGCTGCCACATTTTTACTGCTCCTATGCCTGCCGCGTTACTGCTCCCATGCCTATCTTTTCGGCCACGCGCGTTAGGCTGGTGCCAATGCATCACAGCCTCTCACGGGCTATAGCCCCGCCACGTCACCTTTTTTTCTCACTCTCACGCCACTCTCACGTCATTCTCACGGCACGGTGCCAGTGCACGGGCTATAGCCCGGGCTATAGCTTCTCTCTCTGCCACATCAGCTTTTCTCTCTCCTCCACGTCAACATTTATTTTGAAGATTAAAAACATTGCAAATAATAGAAGAAATTATTTTATTCAACTAAAATTGTACCGATTAAATAATAATAAATAAAAATTACATAAAAAATAAAAAAATTACATAATCTAGGATTGAGCCCACACATGCTCAATCAAATCGTGCTGGAGCTGTGTATACATCGGCGAGTCCATCATTTCGTTGTCCATCTGAATCCTTGCTACTAGGCTTGGTGGTGCATTGGTATGTATTGGAGGGCCGACATTGGAAGCAACTGTCTCATAGATGTTCTCCAAATTGGTACCACGCTCATCGTCGATGATCATGTTGTGCAGAATGACACATGCACGCATGATCAACCCAAGAGTGCGCCTGGAGTAGGAGCGTCCGGGAACTGCTAAAATGTTGAACCTAGACTTCAGCACTCCAAATGCACACTCGACATCTTTGCGCCAACACGATTGAGAAGCAGTGAAGACACGTTGCTTTTCACTTTGTGGAAGAGTAACACCCTTCATGAACACCGGCCAGGAGGGGTAGATGCCGTCGGCAAGGTAGTAACCCCTGTTGTACTGGTGTCCATTCACCATGAAGTTCACTATGGGTGCTTCTCCTCTAAGCACATCCGTGAACAATGGCGACTGATTGAGCACATTGATGTCGTTGTTGGACCCGGCGACTCCAAAAAAAGCATGCCAGATCCAACGATCATAAGACGCAACGGCTTCTAAGATTATGGTAGGGTGTTTGATGTCTCCCCTTGTGAACTGACCGGCATGCGCAACTGGGCAGTTCCTCCACTGCCAATGCATGCAATCTATGCTCCCTAGCATGCCCGGAAAGTCGCGCTCCTCGGCTTTCGCTAACAGACGCTGAGTATCCGCGACAGTAGGTCGACGGCAAAACTCTTCCCCGTAACAGTCGATGACGCCCTCACAGAATTCATCTAGACAGTCTGACGAAGTTTGTCTAGCGAACTTAAGCCACTCATCTATCGTATCAGCAGCGGCTCCATAAGCTAACAGACGCAACGCCGCAGTACACTTTTGTAGGGGAGAAAAACCAGCACGGTTCAGAGTATCAGATATTTGGGTGAAAGACGGAGAGTATTCACCCAATCTATCCACAATGCGTAGAAAAAGGGATCGCCTCATCCGATACCTTCGCCGGAAGAAGCTCGGAGGATAAGCGCAGTTGTTGGCGAAGTAGTCGTCGTAGAGCCGCTCGTGGGCGCCAACACGATCACGCCTGATGAACTCTCGACGGCGTCGCGGCGGTCTTGGCACCGCTTGGATTGCGGCCTCGTACTCCGCCTGCATTGCGGCCTGCATTGCGGCGATCATCTCACCCTCCACTCTTCGCTCGAATCGCTGCTGCTGGACGAAGACATGGCGTCGAGAGGGTGGAAATGAAGAGTGGAGAAGATGAATTTGGTGTGGAATGAATGCAGCATATGAGGGGGTATTTATAGGAGGGATGAGATGAAAATTTCAATTTTTGGGAAAAAAATTTCGAATATTTTGGGACAGCAACGGTAACCCCCCAACGGCTAGCTGACGTGGACCAATCGGGGGGCGCCACGTCAGCTAGCCGTTTCCACCAACGGCTCCCTCACTCTCGCCCGCTCCTATCGCCCCACGTGTCCACCGCGTCGCCCGGCGCTCTCGCCCTCTCGCCCCCCCCCCCTCTCGCCCCGCCACCCCGCTACCGCCCCGCCAGCGCGGGCGATAAGCCTCCCTCTCGCCCGCTGTCGACGGGCGAGCCTGCAGCCGCCCGGCCCACTCCTCTCGCCCCCCGTCTCGCCCGCTGTCGCCCCGCGCGGGGCGATAAGGCCCGCTCTCGCCCCGCTTACAGCCCGCATTGGCACCGGCCTTACTGGTCCTATGCATGCCGCGTTACTGCCACATTATTACGAGGCTCTGACCCACTAGCTCATTTTGAATTAGAAACTTGCATACGTATAATAAAATAATTTAGTAATCCCTTCATCCCAAAACAAATGTCTTAACTTTGTCTAAATTTGCATGACAAAGTTAAGACATATACTTTTTAGGATGGAGGGAGTACAATATCAAATTCAGGAGTGTAACCGACATTTCATAACTAAACACAGTCAATAAGCCAAAAGTTTAGAAACTCAAAAGAAGTCTCCCAGAGAGTTTCTGGAGTTTCTTCCCACAGCAGTTTCTCCCCACCAAAAACCAGAAACTGGCTTCTGCATAACTAGAAACTGTTTCATGTTCCGTGATTTGGGGATGCGGGGCGCCTCGAGCGGATTTTGGGCAGGACATACGCGTGGAGTCTGGAGGCAAAACATCCAATCTCAACCGTCTAATTGTGTGGCAGACCACCGGACCAATATAGGATCTTGGATTTCATCAAGTAGATTAGATCGGACGTTTTTGGTGGTTCTGTGTACCTATTGTTGGGTGGCTTTAGGAGAGTTGACGTTTGATGTTTTATTAGTAGTGGAGAAGCATCCAGAAGACCGAAGAGGAGCCGGAGAGGGGCAGCAGGGGGGGCACACCATAGGGTGGCGCGGCCCCCCTGGCTGCGCCACCTAGGAGTGTGGGCCCCCTGGAGCCCGGAAGTCTTAGAATTCCCGAAGGTTCCACAGAGTCCCGAAGAGGCCCGGAGGAGGCCACAGAAGGGCCACACCATAGGGCGGTGCTCCCCTGGCCGCGCCTAGGGGTGGTGTGGGCCCCTCGGGCGTCCATCGCCATCGCCCTTTCCCCTATTTATTCCCCCTGATACATCAACCCTAAAAATATACCACTTCGTCCCGAGAAACACCCGAGGCCGCCGTCATCGTCATCCCGGGATCGGGAGGGTTCTAGAGCTCTCCCGACACCCTGCCAGGAGGAAAATTCATCATCGGAGGGGTCTACACCACCATGCGCTCCTCCGAAGTGATGCGTGAGTAGTTCATCCTTGGACTACGGGTCCATAGCAGTAGCTAGATGGTTGTCTTCTCCACTTTGTGCCTCATGTTGAGATCTCGTGAGCCTCCCTACATGATCGAGATCATCTTTATGTAATGCTACATGTCGTGTTTTGCTGGGATCGGATGAATGTTGAATGTTATGTCTTCTGATTATCAATCTATCATGTTATCTTCATGCATATGTTATTTATGATTTTACATGCTCTCCGTTATTAGTAGATGCTCTGGCCAAGTAGTAGCTAGTAACTCCAAGAGGGAGTATTTATGCTCGATAGTGGGTTCATCCCTCCTTTGCATACGTGCTCGAGTGACAGAAACGTGACGGATGGAGAATGTGTTGTTGCCATTAGGGAGAAAAAATAATGTTTACTTAGTTTACATTGTTTACATTACACACTTTGCTTACTACGATTATCTGTTGCTTGCAACTTATTACCCAACGTTTGTTCGGATGATCTTCGAAGGGTGGATTATTAGTCATAGATGCAGTTGGATGACTGTCTATGTATCTTGTTGTAATGCCCGCATGATCCACATAGTAATCTTTATGTCTTGCAAATGCACTAAGGTGCCGCCTTCATTTCTGCCAATTGCCCGGCTGTAACTTGTTCACCACGCCATGTTATTTATCTTCTATGGAGAGACACCACTAGTGAATTGTGGACCCCAGTCCATTTTCTCATACTGATAATACACACACTGCTTCCACTGTTTTCACACTGCTGCTACTATTTTCATATTGTTTCCAACCCATACGTTTAACCTCTTTTTATGTTCAGCAAAACTGGTGAGATTGACAACCTCACTGCTTTGTTGGGGCAAAGTGATTTGATTGTGTTGTGTAGGTCCCACGTTGCTGCTAAACCGGTAGTGCGCCCTGCCATCTCAGCTGCATCAACCTTCTGAAGTTACTCCTTCCTCCTACTGGTCGATTCAACCTTGGTTTCATTCTGAGGGAAACTTGCTACTGTTCTCTTCATACCTTCCTCTTGGGGTCTCCCAACGAATGTGTGTTACACGCGCATCAGCTGGTAACCCCGAATCCCTTGTGGGTCCATGACTAGGAGCGCATAACAAATGTATAACTCTAGGTCCGGGGTCGCGATAGGTCATGGTATCAGAGCAGGACTGGCTGTAGGAAAAGTTTACTGCTTGGTCGATGTTGATTATAGTGTTTGTGAAAACTATTTCGAAACTACAAAAGAATTGTTCAAAATCTCTTTAGGATTCATTCTACTCTTTATCTGGTATCGCTCTAACTCTGGGTCACCTTACCTGTTTTGATTTGAAAAGTTTTTGCTATCTCTTCTAGTCATTCAAAACATAGGTGTCTTCTTCGGCAAGACGTCTTGTACCCAAGTTGACCTTATGTTGAGTATCTAGAGTCGTATGTGTTCCATATTTCGCTATTCTCTTGATTCAACTCGGAGATTTCATACTCTCTCAGAGTTGTGTATATTCAACATTCTCAAGGATTTAAAGTCTCAAATTCAGAAACCTCGAGATTTCCTTTCATATCGAATGTGTCCCTTGTATTTTGCTCACATACTTCTGGAGCTATGTTGGTCTTTTGGAAGATACTTCATGATTTATACTCATAGTGTCCTTTAAGGCACTCCTATAGTAGTTACTCCTTTCTTCGGGTTTTTAACCCTCGGACTTGAACCAAAGGTCCTGAAATGTGTTGTACTGTGGTGGGTTAAATCATGCCGTTTTATAACCATGTGATGCTCACTCTATCAATACAGGATGCTGACCTTCAGCCCAAGTTTTGTTCTATTGATCCAGAGGAACATGTTCTACCTCAGGATGGCTAGATAATTTCAACTCCAATAGCCATAGGTTTTTTGTTGGAATCAAAAGGATCACGACAAGAGTGTTCTACATGATTCTCACATCTTTGTTATTTGTTAAGCTATACCAATCTATTAGCATGGGTTTTACAAATGAGTATGACCCTATGCATCCAACGTGATCTCAGGATTTTCCAGAGCATGTTCCTATTCTTTAGTTGCTCCCAAACTTCGTCCATTGTTTGGAAACCAAGTGGCTTATGTGTGTTGGAGATCCAATGCATTTGTACTTGAGTTCCGTTAGAACATTCCACCTTGGAATGTGAGGAGAAACAAACTCCATTACCTTGTTCATCTCTAGGACCAGGTCAAAGTTTTGTAATTCGCAAATTAAATAAGTTTCATTAGCTTCTGTTATGTTCCACCTTTGAGTATCACACTCTTATATATCAAGAGATTGTGTTGAGTTTCATGGCCTTATTGATGAAGTGATTCTCTTACACGTCTTCACTCCCCCTTCCTCCAAGCTTGAAACGCTTGAGAATGATGGGTGTGCATTGATTTGTGTATCAGATATTCTTAGCAATTCTTATTACTTTGAAAAATCTATGAAACATATGTATCCTTCTTAGAACTATTGGTCACTCGGTATCTACTTAAAGTTGGTTGTGTTACCAAATCCGTTCATTATGGTGACATTCTCGGTTAAAGAATTATGTTCATGCCAAAGCTCTCAAGACCATACCGGTTGCTTTGAAAAAGAAATATCCATTTCGAATTCCGAGACATACCGGTGGGTTGTGATATTCTGGTTGTCTTTCTAGAAGTACCCTGGACTAGTTGGTTGAGCTTAAACAACAACTTGGAGAGTTAAAAGACAAGAGATCCACCTAACTTGTTCCTTCGCAGTGGGATATCTGGTTCTCGTTACGTTGAAGAGGATATTAATTCCTTTGAGGACATGCTATCATTCTATCCTTCATTTGATTTGGGCTATCGTCAAATCAAGATCAGATCCAATGACTATCTTGATGGTGTTTTCACTCATGGTGTTTTTCCCGAGTATACCTTCATGTCCTTTAGCCTGCCCAACATTTTTCCTTGTTCATGTCAATTCCTCTGCTTGGAGTATATTAATTCCTTGGCACCAATGTTCGAAAAGTTTTTCATGTGCACATGGTGAAAGTTGTCGACGTGGATTCGAGTAAAGTTTTCTTGTTTCCTCGGGAATAATCCCATGTCGGTCATGCATGTGTGAACTATTCCTCAGATGGAAGGTTGTTACCTCCATTTATTTTAGGAATTTTCATCCACACAAAGCCAATGAATGATTATCCATGAAAGAGAAGAAGTCCAAGAACTTCATTATCTTTCTAATGGTCCTCCCAACAAGGACTCGGATGTGTTTTGTTGCAAGCATTCCATGTAGGTGAAGCTTTCCCTGACAAGTTGCTAATACATGAGCTCCACAATCTTGCTCATCCTTTCTAAGCTTGGCATCGTAGTCCATATCTTGAGAATCAGTAAATGTATCTCGTTGGTAACCGATGCAACCTCTTCGATCAAACATACCGAGTCTAAGTTATCAACCCACTAACTAGAGCTGAATCTAAACCAGCAACGATGGTTGGTCTTTCCTAAAGGTACTGAATTAGGTATTTTCAACACTCCAGCATGGTTGATGTTGTGGTTGACACAACTAGCCGGGAGGCCTAACATTCTAACCCTTTGAACAGCAAGAACAACCACTCTCCGTGAGAATTTTGTGGGACTATTTCTAGGAGTTGCCTCACCGTTCTTCCAATCTAAAATTCAACTTTCAATTGATGACCTATTGAAGGCTTATTGTAAGCTTAACGTCAGTATCTAGAACATTAAGGAGAACCCAGAAGATGTTTTGTTCATTGTGTTCCTTTCAATGTTCCAACCCTTTATTCAAGTGGAAACAAGCTCATCATGAGAAACAACCTACGGTGATCTTTAGCTATCACTAGTCAATTCCCCTTTTTCCGTTGATGGTGCCTGAAGTTCTATTCATCTCACATGTTTTGTGAATTTCTCAGTCACTTCAGCCATGGGGTTTAATCATGTGGTACACATTTTGCTACCACAAATTTGCAACATGAAAGAGATTCATTATTCCTTTCGGTGTTCTAATCCCCGATGGTTGTTCATCCTTATCGTGTGACCAAGAATTCCTTCTTTGTTAGGGCGTCCCAACATCTTTTGGTTACTTATCTTATGTTGTAAAATAACATCATGATATCTCACAAAGATTTTGACAAACTTCGAAGGAATGAAAGTTCCTTCATGTTCTATGTCCAATCCGAAGAGTGAACCTGCCTTTGTTTTCAAACTTTATCTGGATGCATGATTCCAGTGTGTTCTCATGTTCTTCCTCATCTACGGATATTACATTGTGATACCCAAGACAATCCTTTCCATCGTGGTATTCTGTTTGAAGTAAAGAGTGAAACCTCGGTTTCACAAGTTGCTCAACCTTTCCTTCCCAAAAGGATTTAAAGTCTTGTGCAAATTTCATATTACAAATCATTTCAAGAACAATCGTCCACAAACTTGAAACCTTCTCCAATTCCCTCTGTTATCTTTATGTGTCTTATTCTTGTTGACTCAAGTGTTGACGTGAACACTCCTCCCATGAGTTGGCCATTAGATACTCGATCTTTGTTAAGATCAATTTTTCCTGATTCATTCCATCTTACCTAAGGTGTAGCCGATCAACACTTCATGATGCTATGGATCAACCTCTTGAAGAAGAGAATCGTAAAGTTCGAGAAGATCATTCAAAACGGTGTTCTTTCTTTCTCCTTACGGAATCTCGGGACGAGATTCTTGTAAGGGGGCTAGATTTGAACATTCTTCTTTTGCTAAAATAGGGTTTGTGGTGTTGGGTTCATGTCATAGCATGCATGGACATTTTCATTCAAATTTAATTTGAATTTTTAATAAAACTTCCTAAAAAAATCACTTAAAGTGATCAATGAAAATTTGAATTCAAAAAGTTCTCAATTTGGAAAAACCAAAGTATTGTGAGGTTGAAAATCTTGTGAGGTTTCCAAAACCTATTTTTGGTAATTTTATTTTTTGCAAAAAGACCAGGAAAACAACATTTTCTTCTCAGTTTTTATAAACAGAAGGACTGTTTTGTAATTTCCAGAACTCCAAGGGGGTTTCCAAAAATTCCATTTTCTTTTCTTTCTCTTCTGCGGCCAGAAGGATCAGCTGCCAGGCAGGCAGGCAGCTTGCCGGTGTGGCCCTGCCACGTCCTGCT
>JAPCYS010000355.1:0-23648 GCA_028641055.1 Alopecurus myosuroides | reverse complement strand
TAAAGTTTGAATTTATGTACCAACTGTCCTGCGATCTTCTTTTGCCTTTGTTTGTAAGATTTCCAAGTTTGTTAGAGGCCTTATTTTTTCCAAACTTATAGCTTCTGCTTGCTCTCATTTTGCAGTACACTGTTTTCCTACTGTATGAACGCTCAGCTTTCCTGGTGTGTATGAGCTGAAGATCTTCATTCGCTTGTTATTATACATTAACAATACATGACAATTAATGGACACCATTATCATTGTCTATATAGTGATGTTGGATGTACCATCGGCAGTTCAACGCAAGGTGAGTACACTGTAGTATTTCTTATATTGATCTGTTCCCGGGGAGAATCATGTGTTGTTATTCTGAAGTGATCATTTGTTTAAGGTGTTGAAGTGACCATCGGCAGTTCGGCGCAAGGTGAGTATGGACTGTGTGATCATGTGTTGTTGTTCTGAAGTGTGACAACAATGATGTCGTACAAAACTTTGCCCCATTTTTTTTGGTGATGAAGCTGTTGATATTGATGACAGAGGAAGTGCTCAACGCGCTGGTGGAGTGGTGCCTCTGCCGTGGTGTTTCGGCGTACAGTTATTATGAAGTGTATTTTTCTGTGTTAGTGTTTGTACTGCCTAAAACTGATGCGGTTTGGACCTTGGTGTTGCAGTGTTGATGTGGTTTGAATGAGTGTACCATACCCCCATATTTTGGAGTAGTAGTTCTGTTTTTGACCGCTACGGGTTTATGGTTATTGTTTATGTGTGCTTGTCGATGGTACATATTGGGACTGGCTGCTGCACTGCCTTAGTGCTGGTTCTGTGATTGAGTGCTTGGATAGATGAATGCATGGTCGGCCGGCTGGGCTGGTCGTTGCGTGTGTACTACACATCCTGTGTCCTTGAATCGATTGCATCTATGATCTATCCAACTTGCGACAATAATATAATGGTCAACAGTTTGCTTTTGTTTTGCATATGAAAAGATTGATTGCTTGTACACTCTCTTCCTTATTATGGTGGAGCTTGAAATGTCAGTATAGTAAAAAATATGTCTGGATGACAGGTCCAGGCCTCACCAAGCCAACAATGAAAAGTAGACTATTTGCTATGCTAAAAGCACTACATTAATGATCTTAATTCTATAAAAGCATTAAAATATGCAAATGGCATACAAAAATCAGAAGATAATGCTATTTTAGCATACATACGGAAAACGAACACACCTGAAAAACCAACAAAAAATACTGGCGTAAAAAAAACGCGTGACGGGTGCTCAACACACACATGCCAAGTGGAAAGCAGATTTTTTTCTCACCCGTCGCAGCGCACGGGCATATTGCTAGTGACCTCAAATGTGTAATGCGTAGATGCGGCCAAGTTTTTTGTGTAACGCGTAGATGCGGCCAAGTTTTTGGTCAGGCCTCGTTTGGAAGATTTGCTCGATTTGGAGGCCTAATATATATATATATATATATATATATATATATATATATATATATATATATATATATATATTCTGTACACCTGGGCGTAGGTACTCTCAGCGCTTCATATACCGTCTACATGAATCCAATATACCTCTTTATGTTTTTTAATATACTTAATTATTTAATACCAGATACCCCAAAAACCGAGTTTTGTGAAATTTTTCATTTGAATCTAAATATTTTATATTACTTACACATATGCTGCTTTTTTGTACGTGAAAAGGGTATATTGAAAAAACTGAGTACTCTCGTGGCTTTTTTCCACAAAAGTTGTATTGAGGTATCTTAGAATAATTAATGAGGTATATAAAGAATAATAATGAGGTATAATGCACGCGTATCTGAGGTATATTGCATATGGGAGTACGTACAACCAGGAGTATATATATACTCCTGGTTGTACATACTCCCATACTCAATATACCACACATACGAGTGTATTATACCCCTTTATTATTTTTCATATACCTCATTGTTTATTCTAAGATACCTCAATACAATTTGTATCGAAAAAATATCATCAGAGTCCTCGGTTTTTTCAATATACCATTTGTACATATATAAAAGCAGTATATGTACACATAATATAAAATATGTAGAATCTATTGAATTTTTTCAGAAAATTCATTTTGGGATATCTAGTATTAAATAGTGAAGTATATTAAAAATAATAATGAGATATAAATGGTTCATTTATGTGGTATATTTGGACGTGAGAGTACGTACATCCAGGAGTACCGAACCATTTTCCTATTTTATATACTCCTGGGTGTACGTACTCCCATATTCAGTATACCTCACATACAAGTGTATTATACCTCATTATTATTTTTTATATACCTCATTTATCATTCTAACATATCTCAAGACAATGTAGACAAAAAAATATCATCGGAGTATCGCCTTCTCCATCGTCGGAGCGATCGATGTCGACTCCATCCTCTCGCTTGACCTCCATTCCATCCCCGGAGGGGTTCAGATACGATGAAGGAGATTCAGCTGGATCAACATCTGGGGTGTCGTGGATAATATCCTCGAGAATTTCTTCCTGTGCTAGGTTTATGTGGCTTGGGCTAGGTGGATCCATAGTTTCTGTAAAATGCACACACAATATTAGAGTCATATAGTTTATCCTTGATTTTCAAAATATGAAAATTCTAATATCAGCCTAAAAAATATGATAACTCTAGTACTACTAATATAAAAATATCACCCAAAACAAATATGATAACTCCAATACATAGCTAGGGTCCATTTTTATTCAACCACTAGAATAATCCAGTTACATAGCTAGGGTTCATTTTCCATTAGAACTCTAATACATCACGATTAATAACACCGGTACATCTCACATGCATGCATGAAACTGTCAACCTAACTACGACTGGGTCCTGATCCGCGAGGTGCCGAGCTGTCGGCGCTACGCCCCCAAAGATAAGGAACCCTCACAGGGTCGTAGCTGACATGATACGGAACCCTCCGAACAAACGACCATGTATTGCTAGGTTGGGTATCTAGCAAATACATGTAGCGTCGGACGTGCTCATCCCCCTCCCTGATACGGCCACGTACCACCTGCTCAGGTGCCGGCTCCCTCTGCACCAAACAACGTCTAGTAGATGATACCATCTCCCAGTGCCATCGCGGCGGAGCCCAGTCCCAGACATCGCCGCTGGGTCCAATAGGGACATCGTAGCCGAGAACAACAAACTAGAAACACAATTATAATTAAAACTAATTCTAAAAAAAAGGTTACACTAATACTAAGTCTACATAAAACACTAACACTAATGGTAACAGTAAAAAACGCTAACTAATTTACAGCTAACTTCTAATCCTAAGTCTAACAAAAATTTCATCTGCTTAACTAAAATTTAATCTAATTAACTAAAATTTGAACTAATACTAAATTTATACAAATCCTACCCTAAATTAAACTAATAGTAGTACTAATACTAATAAAATAGTAATACTACCCTAAGATAAAAAATCTAAACTAATAGTAATACTAAATATTATGTAAAATTTAAATTAATACTAGTACTAAATATTATCTACACTAAACTACTAATACTAAATCTTATCTTATCTAAACTAAACTAATACTAATACTAAATACACTAAAATACTAAATAATGTAATTAAAACTAAACAAAATAATTAATACTTATAACAAATTATAATTAAACAATATAATTAAAACTAAACAAACTAGTACTAATACTAAATAACAACTTATAAATCACTGTAAAATATAATTAATAAAAAAATTGGCCCGGATGATATCAGCATGACGTCATCTGAGAGGAGGCCACGACGCTCACCGGAGCACGTGCCGGAGCTGTGGCGGCGCGGGGATTCCTCCTTGGTTGCGGCGCGGTGGCATGGCGGCACTCGTGCGTGGGAGGCGTCCGGCGTTCTCCCGCGTGCGTGGCGGCGTCTGCGCGACGTAGCGTCCGGCGTGCGTCTACGCAACGCTCGGGCCCAACGACGTGAAGACATTCATCTGCGCGCGTCTCTTTACCTCCGGTCGTCTCTGAAACTGCTAAGTACCGGGGGCCGAAGAGGGCGATTGATATACCCCCCTTATACCTGGCCTGTGGCACGGGACATGACTAAAGGGGGTCTTTAGTCGCGGCTCGTGGCACGGGGTGGGACTAAAGAGGGGGCCTTAGTCACGGCCTATGGCACGGGCCGGGACTAAGGGGAGGGTTTCACGTACGCGCGTGAATGAAACCCTTTAGTCCCGGCCCGTGGCACGGGCCACGACTAAAGGGTCATAAATTTGCCAACAAAACGGCGAACGCCTCCGACCAATCAGAGCGCACCGTTTGCTATGCCCCAGATCGATCACTTTTCTTTTTTATTTTAAATTAAAACAGAATTGGTCTAAAACTTCAAAATTTCATAACTTTTGTTCAATAATTTCAAATTAGATGATCATGGACTTTTTGAAATCCGCATAATAATATAGATTAATCTAAGCCAATAATATTTTAATTTTGTAATGTGCACTCACATGTTATTTGTAGATCTAGTTAAATCACTATTTTTGGCATATCTTTTAATCTAAAAATCCTTTTCATTTAATAAAAACCATGAGCAAACTACGAGACACCTGTAGTTCAAATTTGACCCGTTTCCACGTGAATCGGCAGAAACTTGTGTTTTTCAACAAAGCTGGATGCAATACTTTTCATAGGCAAAAAAATAATTATTTGTGCATATAACATGGTATAGTATTTTCAAAAAATGCAGCTCCAAAGTTTTGCAACATATTTGTGGTAGGTCCTTCACAAAAAAACCCATTTTTGACACTCGTAAAATAGAAAATGTTTTTTCTATTCAATGAAAAGGAAAAATTTCTCTGCCAACATTGTTTGTGTGGAATATGGGCACATTTAAACAAACTATGCCATGGATTTGGCCATAACACCCGTCAGTTGGCCCGAAACCCTAGAATGTTGGGAGGAGATAGCTCATTTTGTGAACACATTTTCAACAGAACTGTCTATTTCCAAGTTTACTATTTTTGGTGCATACTAGGACATATATAATGACACCAGGCGAAGGTTTTGCATCATTTTTTTTTTGAATTTCCGGAATTTTCTAAGCCGGTTTCAGGAAAAAGTCAAGACGACGGGCATGACCGTTCGTAGCTAGGGATTGAATATTAAAAAACTCTTGGTGTATCTCCAATGAAATAGGTAGTTGTGTACCTAAAAATAGATTTTTTTTTCTAACAATCATGAGCAAACTACGATGCACATATAGTTCAAATTTGACCCGTTTCCACCTAAATCGGCAGAAAACTGTGTTTTTTAAAAGTGGTGGATGCAAACCTTTTCATATGCAAAAATTGGTTATTTGTGCATATAACATGCTATAGTATTTTCAAAAAATGAAGCTCCCAAGTTTTACAACATATTTGTGATAGGTCATTCGCAAAAAACCCATTTTTGACACTTGGAAAATGGAAAATGGTTTTTTTACTCAAAGAAAAGGAAAACTTTGAACACTGTCCATGCTTCCAAGATTCCTGTTGTGTGGAATATGGGCACATTTAAACAAACTATGCCATGGAATTGGCATAACACTCGTTATTTGGCCCGAAACCCTAGAATGTTTGGAGGAGATAAGGCATTTTTGTGAACACATTTTCAATAGTACTGTCGTATTCCAAGTTTATTATTTTCGATCGATACCAGGACATATATAATGATTCCATGTGAAGGTTTTGGACTATATTTTTTTAAATTTTCTGGAATTTTCTAAGCCGGTTTCAGGAAAAAGTCAAGACGACGGGCATGACCGTTCATAGCCAGGGCTTGAATATTAATAAACTCTTGATGTATCTCTGACGAAATAGGTAGTTGTGTACCTAAAAATGATTTTTGCCAAAAATTATGAGCAAACTATGAGGCACCTGTAGTTCAAATTTGACCCGTTTCCACCTAAATCGGCAGAAACTTGTGTTTTTCAAAAGAGGTGGATGGAAACCTTTTGATAGGCAATAATTAGTTATTTGTGCATAGAACATGGTATAGTATTTTCAGAAAATGCAGCTCCCAAGTTTTGCAACATATTTGTGGTAGATCCTTCACAAATAAACCAATTTTGACACTCGAAAAATGGAAAGTGGTTTTTTATTCAATGAAAAGGAAAAATTTCTCTGCCAACATTGTCCGTGCTTCCAAGATTCATGTTTATGTGCAATATGGGCACATTTAAACAAACAATGTCATGGATTTGGCCATAACACCCGTAATTTGGCCCAAAACCCTAGAATGTTTGGAGGAGATAGCTTATTTTTGTGAACACATTTTCAACAGAATCGTCGTATTCCAAGTTTATTATTTTTGGTGGATATTAGGACATATATAATGACACCACGTGAGAGTTTTGCATCATTTTTGGAATTTTCTGGAATTCTCTAAGCCGGTTTCAGGAAAAAGTCAAGACGACGGGCATGACCGATGGTAGCTAGGTGTTGAATATTGAGAAACTCTTGGTGTATCTCAGATGAAATAGTTAGTAGTGTACCTAAAAATGATTTTTGCTAAAAATCATGAGCAAACTATGAGGCACCTGTAGTTCAAATTCGACTCGTTTCCACCTGAATCGGTAGAATCTTATATTTTTCAAAAGAGGTGGCTGGAAACCTTTTCATAGGGGAAACAATTGTTATTTGTGCATATAAAATGGTATAGTATTTTCAAAAAAATGTAGATCCCAAGTTTTGCAACTTATTTGTGGTAGGTCCTTCACAAAAAACCAATTTTTGACACTCGGAAAATGGAAAATGGTTTTTATTCAATGAAAAGTAAAACTTTCTCCGCCAACATTGCCCGTGCTTCCAAGATTCATGTTTGTGTGTAATATGGGCACATTTAAACAAACTATGTCATGGATTTGGCCATAACACCCGTTATTTGGCCCGAAATCCAAGAATGTTCGGAGGAGATAGCTCATTTTAGTGAACACATTTTCAACAGAACTGTCGTATTCCAAGTTAATTATTTTTATTGGGTACTAGGACATATATAATGACACCACACAAAGGTTTTGCATCATTTGTTTTTTTTTTTGAATTTTCTGGAATTTTCTAAGCTTTCAGGAAAAAGTCAAGACGGCGGGCATGAGCGTTCGTAGCTAGGGGTTGAATATTGAATTTTTTTGTGTATATGTGATGACATAGGTAGTTGTGTACTTAAAAATGATTTTTGCCAAAAATCATGAGCAAACTACAAGGCACATGTAGTTAAAATTTGACCTATTTCCACCTAAATCGGCAGAAACTTGTGTTTTTTAAAAGAGGTGGATGGAAACCTTTTCATAGGCACAAAATTGGTTATTTGTGCATATAAAATGGTTTAGTATTTTCAAAAAATGAAGCTCCGAAGTTTGCAACATATTTGTGGTAGGTCCTTAAAAAAAACCAATTTTTGATACTCGCACTAGTAGGAAAAGGCTTACCAGTGACGAACAAGATTTTGCTACCGCTGGCGAAGTGGTGTTCGCCAGCGCTATTTAGTTACCGCTGGTGAACACCTTATTTCGTTCGCGAGCGGTAATTTCGAAATATTTAAAATTTCAAAATAATTTTTTTCTCATTACTTTTTTTCAAATTTTCAAAACATTTGAATTGGGAAAGCTTTAATCACAATGTAGAATTATTTTTCTCCTTTTTTTTCTTTTTTTTCAATTTTAATTATCCACTTCCCGCTCGGTCACTCGTCCTCCTACTACTCTAGCCCCAGCACGTTTAACTTCTTAGTTCCTTCCCCATGAGCTACCTAGAAACAACTCATACTTTGTTTTTAATAGAGTACTATCAATCCACTTAACTATTAGACCATAGTGTCACACGCCTTCACTTTTTTAATCGAAAAAATTATTTAAGTAACAAAAACAAATAAGTAGTAATAATCTTGAATTCAAATAGCAACAAAATATATTTTCGAATTTTCTCATTTAGTATTGAATAATTCGTATCTACAAATCCGTAATTCGGTGTCGGATATATACTGAATAGGGGTATAGAAGATGGTAGACAAAGAGCCGGACTACCAGGGTGGCCTACATGGTAATGGGCTTAGGTCCATTGGGCGGCCCAGTAGTCCGACGCGCAGAAGCCGGATTCTAGAAGAACCCGGATCACGGCCCACGTGATCTGGCTTGGAGGAGAAGACGGATTCCTTGCTTTCCAAGTTACAAGTTAACGTAGTCTTCTAGGTTTCCTATTCTGTAAGCCCTAATCCGGCTGTTATATAAAGCCGGACGGGAGATAGATTAAACAAGCACAAGTTAGACACAAGTTCAAGCTCTACGCAACTCGCCGAGAAGCTCATCCTCGCCGAGTAGCTAGATCTATTCCCTCACATTGTAACCCTGTTATACGGGCTTTAGTCCCAATTAGTGAGAAGTGCAGGAGTAGGTACGCCGTACTGTCGCGACGTACCGAACCTGGGTAAAATCCCGTGTTCTGTGTTACTACGCTATCCCGTTACCCCACGTCTCTACCGTAGTCTCATGGCACCCCCGTCTATGAAAACTACTACGATGTCTCGACAGTTGGCGCCCACCGTGGGGCTAACGACGTCAGGCGTGAAATTCCGATCTGGGATACTCGGCGGAATTGGAAGATCGATCACTGTCGGAAGCTTGGAATTCGACGACGACGTCGGGCGCTTCCTCGACAACGGATCATACATACCGGCGCAAAACCACCTGGTAAGTGCCTGCGTGTTACCGATCGGATCTGCTAACATCTTTATCGGACTAACTGCAGAGGCAATGGGGTTTTGTGGTGGAAGCAAATTTATCCCACCCGCCCTATACCCAGTCGAAGACGACTATGATCCCGGATTCTGCTCAGATCGCCGACAAAACAGTGATACACACTTTATCGGCATGGTGCAATCCGAAATCGCTGAAAACACGGATGACGGAAATCCCGTGCAAGAGGCAGACAACAACCTACCCGTCGTAGAGACGGAAGAACAAATACCCGTCACACAGACGGAAGATCCGACATCCGTCAACAAGACGATGAACTCGGAAGCAGAGTCCGTGCTTGCCGCCATTGAGGCAAGGTTGGAGTCGGAAACCGGATCGTAACTTCGACTCCGAAGACGAAGACGAGGATGCCTTCGTAAGAAAGGTTAAGTCCTTTCAAGAGGGATTCCATGAAGTGCTAATGGCAAAACCAGCTGATACAACGGGTGCCGACAGCCAGGAAAGCCCTAAAACCCCTCCGCAGTGGAAGAGAGAGAAGACGGAGAAACCTCTCCGATATTCCCCAATGTTAAGGAGATGATAGAAGATGAGCCTGTCAAAAAACCTCCCTCTTCCAAGAAAAAGCACCGTGCTTCTAAAAAACTCCAATACAAACTCCGGAAGAAAAAATCAGTCGATCTCGCTGATGAAAACCTGGAAGTTGGAGATATTAGCGGCACAAAGCCCGCGGAAAAGAAATCTAAGGAAATCACTGCTCCGCCAATGACAGAACTGGAAGAGCAAGAGCTATTACAAACACTAGTGGGACCAGATGAACCCCCTGAGATGCTGGAAGCCAGGAGACAAGCTTTTCAACGGCAACAGCAACATCTGCTTAGATCTCGGCAACATCTCCAACAAACCCATAATGACATCAAAGTCATGAAGGAAGAAATAGAGGAGTACGAGAGAAAGCATAGATCTGCCTTAAAACCTACTAGGTTACCCGGAATCGCAAGACCGGAAGAACTGCCGCCAAAAGAAAGGTTCTATAACCCATCTTGGCAAAAGCAGTTAAACGGCAAGGATGCCAAGGGCGAACCAATATACAAAACCGCAGCGGAAAACGCGGAAGCAGCGTTCGCCATCCTAAACAATGATCTGTACTCCAACGGGGAAAAACTCCAAGGGGTGTATGCTTTCTTAGGAAAAGCATTACAGCAGCAGCAGCGAGGCCAAGAACGATCAGGGAGGCTGCATGATAATTCCGCCCTCTGCAAAACAGCTACTTGCGCTGCTGGAGCACCTGGACCGAAAGAACCCGGAGATTCGGATAAAAAAGAGGATCCGAGAAAAGACAAGAAAAACCCCGACAACCGGGACGCAGCGTCTAGAACCGGACCTCATCTCCCGAAAAATGGATATAAACCACACGATCGGGAAGACAAGCACCGGAATGACGGCAAAATAATGCCACCTCCGAGAAACCCAGCTGAAAAAGCTGGAAGATATGATATACCTCACAGACGTGAAAGATCCTGGACACCTCCTAAGGATAAGGAAAGGCATAGAAGCAGAACTCCGCCTAAAGGACGTGAACACGGAAGAGATAGAGATAACCTCAGAAAAGCGCGTCCGCGCAACAATGGAAAGGAAAGGAGCAGATCCCCTTCTGTCCATTCAGCTGGGAGATATTCTGCACACATTGATAGAGCAGAAAAGGATGATCTATACTTTGGTCCTAAGTGTTTTACTGACAGGATCTATACCAAAAATATACGGGCAGTACGAACCCGGATACCTGGCTCTCAGATTATTATACAGCCGTCCAAATCAACAATGGGACAGACCTGGAAGCTGTCAAGTTTCTTCCCCTAATGTTGCTAGACGGAGCCAGAGATTGGATTAATGGTTTACCATCAAGAACTGTCGACAGTTGGGATGATATGGCGAGAGTATTCACTCAGCATTTTCGGGGAACATACAAACGCCCAAATAGCATCAACCAGCTGAACCGCTGCACCCAATTTGAGGACGAACCATACGTGGATTTCATCTCCAGATGGACTGCAATGAAGAATAGTTGCTCTGGAGTAACTGACGTACAAGCAATGCATGCTTTCGTCAATGGCCTAAAACCCGGACTCGTACCGTTCATGGTTGGTTCTAAACAGCACAAAGAGCTCGGATCTATGCTTACAACCGCTAATGAGCATGCTGCAGCCGAAGATGATACAGAGCAAGAGGAGGCAATATTGAGTCACTAATCGCCAAGAAAACCCCTCGTTCTGACAAAAAAGGAACTCCGGAGTCAACGACAAAGCCCAAGGAGGTCAACATAGCCTTTGGAGGAGAAAAGGTGAATAAGTGGAAAGGCCGCAGTCCAGATCCAATCAATTACACTCCCGAAGAATGGGAGAGAATTAAGTCGGAACCCTGCGTCCACCACTCGCAATTTGGGAAACCAACCCACACAAACGCGCAATGCCGGCTAAACAAGCATATGAAAGGCAATGCAGGATCCGGAAATAAAGGGAAGGGTTCCAAAAGGAAACCTGCCAAACAAAAGCCAGAAGCTGAAAAAGAAGACAGTGAATCGGACACTGATGACAAAATCCAGGAACAACAGCGAAAAGGCGAACCCAAATTTCCGAGAGTTGACGGAGAAGCAATGTTAACCTTCTTAGCAACCCCGTCAGCAAAGGTGGCCAAAAGAACACTTCGGGAGATAAACGCAGTTGTTCCTGCGACCCCGAAATTCTTGAAGTACTCCAACACACCGATAATCTGGGATCAGTCTGATCATCCCGGAAATATCCCTGAACCCGGCACACAAGCTCTTGTTGTCATCCCTATTGTTCAAAACACTAGGCTAAGAAGAGTGCTGATGGACGGAGGATCCAGCATTAATATAATGTACCTGGATACACTGAAGCACTTGAAGATCTCCGAGTCCCAGCTCAACTACAGCAATATACGCTTCCATGGCATTGTTCCTGGCAGGCAAGCACGATCCCTAGGAGAAATTTCCCTAGATGTCACCTTCGGAGATAAAGATCACTTCCGGCAGGAAAAAGTATCCTTCGAAGTAGTGCCGTTCGAAAGCGTGTATCACGCAATACTCGGACGTCCGGCTTTCGCCAAATTCATGGCAAGATCCTGTTATATCTACAACAAGCTGAAAATGCTAGGACCCAAAGGAGGAGTAATCACCATAGCTGGTGATTTCAAGCTGGCAAACGAGTTGGAGAAAGAAAACGCCCTTTGCGCTCAGAGGGTTATAGCAAAGGAGGAACTGAAGGAATTAGCCAAGGAGGTATCGCCGAAAGAAATGCCGGCAGGAAAAGAAACTCGGAAGCCAACAGATAGCTTAAAGGCGTCCGAGAATACAAGACAGGTAATCCTAGATCCCAAAGATCCGACAAAATTTGTCGTCGTAGGGACTGGGATGACTGACAAATAGGAAGGCGAGCTCATCAAGTTCCTCCGTGAGAACTGGGATATTTTTGCCTGGTGTCCAGCTGACATGCCAGGCGTACCCAGGGAACTTGCTGAGCACCAACTCAAGGTTATTCCCGGATCAAAACCCGTCAAACAAGGTCCCCGTCGATTTGACGGAAGAAGACGGAAGGCTATTGGCAAGGAAATTATCCGGCTTTTAGCAGCGGATTTCATCAAGGAAGTAATCCATACTGATTGGTCCGCAAATCCGGTATTAGTGCCGAAGAAAGACACCACTGCTCTTAGAATGTGTATAGATTACACAGGATTGAACAAGTTGTGTCCGAAAGATAGGTTCGCATTACCGTGAATCGATCAAATAATAGATGCCACTGCAGGCTCCGAGCTTTTATGCTTTTTGGATGCATACTCTGGTACCACCAAATACGCATGAAAAAGGAAGATCAAATCAAGACTTCTTTTATAACCCCGTATGGGACGTACTATTACATAACCATGCCTTTTGGCCTGAAGAACGCAGGTGCAACCTACCAGCGTTGCATGCAACGCTGTTTGCATAGTCAAATTGGCAGAAACGTTCATGTTTGCGTGGACGATATCGCTGTCGTAACCAAGGAAAAAGATACACTCCTTGAGGATTTGCGAGAAACTTTCGAAAACTTGCGCACTTACAAGATGAAGTTGAATCCATCTAAGTGCGTATTCGGGGTTCCCTCAGGAAAACTTCTGGGTTTCATTGTTTCCCACAGAGGAATAGATGTTAACCCGGAAAAGATCAAGGCAATCTTGAACATCTCAAAACCTACATGTGTAAAAGATGTCCAAAGATTGACGGGTTCCGCTGCAGCCGTCAGCAGATTTATCAGTTGGCTGGGGGCTAAAACCTTACCACTCTACAAGCTGCTGAAAAAATTCGACAAAGTCAAGTGGATTGCGGAAGCCTGGGAACGTCTAGAAAGTTATGTACCTTTCCGTGCTTAGTTCAATTCTATGTAAACATCTTTTGAGATCATGAAATAAAGTTGTCGGAATGCTGTCATCCATATTCTTTATAAGTGAAAATTGTTTCCGCCTCATCTATTTCCCAATGATCTTACAAATTGCTCAACGTTAACCCGAATTGTGCTTGCGTACTCGGTGTTACAAAACTGAATGATTTTTCGGCCTGTTAACGGCTAAGGGAAACTTGAATTGCCTGTGTGCCCAAGTTTCACCTAAAACTTTCCTTGATTTCTCTAAGTCTTATCTGATTATGTGCGTGTTGGGTTACTGGAACTAGTTAGTAAAAATGCCTTTAGCATGGTCCATGTTTCCGAGTTTCAAAAACTGCTTGGTTCGTCCCCAGTTACTCGGCATGAAGATTCATATTGCTATTTGAGCCATTTCAAACACTAAGGACAGTTAAAACATACACACCAGAGAACTTAGAAGATAAAGGAATAATAAAACCCAAAAAACTTGCAAAGAATTTCATAATTTAAACTGCAACAGATGGAAGTTTCATTCATACAAAAGAAGCATTACATTTTGGATTACATTAAAAGAATAGTAATGCTCCTATTGTCTATTTTTTCTATCCAGGTTCCAGGTAACCCTTCAAGCATCTGACTCCTCCTCGCTGCTTTCGTCTTCGGGGATTGGAGGAATCTCCGCTTCTGGATAGTTGACGGAGATATTTACCATGGAGGCAATCTGGGTGGCGTGACCCTTGACTTCACCAAAATGGTGTTCGCTGCATATCCGTATCCTTGAGGGACACCGGACGCCACGCGCCAGGATTTAGCACTACGTAGTGCATGCGCATGAGGCCAAGAGCCATGCGCGCACCACCCCGTGCAGCGGAGCGAAGGAGAGATTCCTTAGACTCCGCCACCTCCGTGATGGCACCCGGAAGTTTTTCAACCTCCGAGCACTCCCCAGATTTTTCGGGAAGAAACTTGTCTACCAGCTGCGTTGCAGCAGCCTTGATCAAATTCCATGTCTCCCCGAAAGCTCGGATGCCTGCAATCCGAGTGCCATCTGGGGTATCGCCTGTTTTTTCCAGTAAAATACCTAAAAAGGTTAGATGGAAAAACAGAGCAAGTAAAACATGGAAAGACGACAAATGAATAAGAGATTTACCGATGAGCTTGTCGATCTCGGAAACTTCCTCCAGGCGAAGGTTCAGAGCGTCGGTCAAATCCCGAATGGTGGATTTGTCCTTCTCCGCCTGCTCGGAAGCCTTGGAATTAGAAACTCCAAGGGCCAGATTACTGGCTTCCAAGTCTTGTTGTGCTTTCACAAGGTTCTTGTGAAGCTCAACATTCTCCTTGCGGAGAATTTCGGCATTGCCAGAATCTTCTGCTGCTTGTTTAGCCTGAGCTAATGCAGCTGAAAAGCAAGGGAAAAATCCGAGTTAGCCAGCTCCTCGGAAAAAACTTAGGCAAATAATTGAATCGGAAATTTCAGAAAGAAAATGTTTACCTTCTGTTTCCGACAGCGCAAGCTTAGCTGATTCCAGCTCCGCTTCCCTTTCTTCAAGAATAGAGAGAAGACTTCTAACTTCTTTATTCTTGATGGTAAGCTTATTGAAAACTTCCCTGTTGATGGCTTCGGAGGTTTGCTGAAACATAGCAAGGAGAAGAATGAGTACAAAAAGCATCAAAGCAAAAAGCACGCATTTTGATTAATGCTTGGGGGCTAGAGTTATATACCTGGCTCATGCGCTGCAAACCTGCCAAGTTTTCTTTGAACTCTTTCGCGTACTCAGCGAAGAGATTCCCGGCTGCGTCCAAGCCGTCATTGATAGCTTTGAAATCCTTGTCAAAGGTGGGAATTTCCTCGTCGAAAGTCCGAGGTAATTTTCCCACCTCTGGAGCCGCCCTTTCCCTCGTGTCCGGGTCGGACACAATGGGCTGGCTGGGCTCTGGGGGCTTGGTGGTGGGGGCTGCAGTAGGCTCTTCCGCCATTGTGCTTGGCGTGTCCGGGGCGACGGCGGGAGAAGGTTGGCTGCCTCGACTGGAAGAAACCTTGTGTTTCTTCAGCTTCTTCGGCTTCAGGGTGGAAGGTGGCAGGCTAAAAACATAAAAACCCGGAAAAGGTTAAAACACCGAAGATGGATGAAAAAAGTTCCCATAAAAGAAAATTCCAAAAGAAAGAACCTGGAGGTGGCGACGGGGATTCCGTCAAGATCGATAATTTCTTCCGAGGAAGTTATCTTCTTGCGCTTGCGTCCACCTGTAGCGGCGGTGCGCAGCGCGTCCAGCTCAGCCTCAGACACCAAGTCCGAATCTGAAAGATCCTCGAACTGTCGAACAAGCAAGATCAAAATCAGAAGCTAGGAAATCCGAGATAAAAAAGAACTGTACCCAAATGACTGAAAATTACCTTGGGAACCGGATTTTCGGCCGGTACATTGGCCGACTCTCTGTGTATTGGTCGCGCGATGCGACCAACTGGTTGATGCGCCGCCTAAGTTCCTTTGCGGGCCAATCCTTGGCGGATGTCCGCATCGGATCCTTGACTCCCGTGTATTCGCACAGGAGACGGCCGCTGTGGTTGGCTAGTGGCTGGATCCGCCTAATCAGCCAACATAGAACCGTGTCCATGCCGGTTAGAGGCGGATCCATGGAGGTGAGCTTGGCGATGCGCCGCTTGATCTTTAGCAGATCTGGCGGCAGAACTTGGACGGCTTCTGTTCCCCAATTATCCTGGGGAACGGCGGCAAAGTTCACAAAAGGTGGAACCCCGACGGCCTTTTTAGGAAAAGGCACGTCGGGATGATAGAAGAAAGAACCCGTCCAAAATTTGATGGATTCAGAGGTTTTTATCTTGGGGAACCAATCCTCTCGGAATCTCCGAAGAGTGAAGGATATAGTTCCGCAAGTTGGGAGTGCGCCCTCCGAAGAGTTTCTCTTAACTCCAAAGCAGTACATCCAGAATCTAACCTAGGTTCTAGCCCTAGTAGCCTTCGAACAAGGCCTGAAAGCCGGCCATGTATAGAATGGAATTGGGGGAAGATTGTGGGGCTGGATGTTGTAATGAGAGAGAACCTGGAGGAAGAAGAAGGCGGAAGCCCCATACCTCGCAAAAGGTGGGAAGAAAGGAGTACCCTTTCGCCATCCCGTGGCGCGGGTTCGGTTTCTTCTTCTGGCAGCCGCCATTTCTTCTTGAGAACCAGGCCCTCCTTTTCCAAGTTTGGAAGGAGAGCCGGGGAATACTGCAGGCACTCCAGTTGCCTGCAGATTCCGCTTCCTCGTCCGCTCCGGCGGCAGCGGCGGCCTCCGCGGCGGCGAGTTCGTCGCCGAGGAGCTCGATCTTTTCCTCCGCCGTTTCAGGTGCAAACGGCGGGGTTGTCGCGGCGCTCGATGTCGCAATGTCCGCGGCGGCGGAAGTGTTTTCTCCGCCCGCCGCGGAAGCAGCAGTCTTCTCCGGCTTGCCGCCGGCGTGCTTAGGCGATCCTGGTTGCGGATCCAGATCGCTGACGAGCTCATCGATGGCGGCACGGGTCGGCGACGACGGCGAGGAGGCCATCTTTCGGTGGCGCGTTTCGGTGCGTTTGGATGCTAAGTGCGCCTGGGACAAGGACTTGCTCTCGAGCTCGCGTGCGCAGCAATGGCGTAGGCAGTGAGGGAGTGAGGAAAGTTTCGGAGGAGGACGATGATGGCTATTTATAGCCAGAAATCCGTTTAGATACGTGCCAACGGCTCTTTCGACCGTTGGATGCTCGACGCGTGTCGCTCGCCGGAAACTACGAGAACTATAACGACAGGGGAATGATGGCTATCTCCTCGTTTCCCGTGAGAATCTGTCAGAGATACGTTGCAGGGTTTCCCGCGTGAAACCAAGCGTCGCCTGCGTCAGCATGATTAAAGCGCTGACGTTAGAAGTTCCTTTTCCGCGAAGGATCGCGAGAAGAAAAGCCGGATTTTCATGGTTCCGAGTTTTATGTTACCATCTCCTTCAAAAGGAAAGTAGAAAGAATCAAGACTGCTGAATCAAGATTTCCCGGACAAAGTGTATTTGACGAAAGACGGAGAATCAGAGTTTTGATCCTTCCTGGGGGCTACTGTCGGATATATACTGAATAGGGGTATAGAAGATGGTAGACAAAGAGCCGGACTACCAGGGTGGCCTACATGGTAATGGGCTTAGGTCCATTGGGCGGCCCAGTAGTCCGACGCGCAGAAGCCGGATTCTAGAAGAACCCGGATCACGGCCCACGTGATCTGGCTTGGAGGAGAAGACGGATTCCTTGCTTTCCAAGTTACAAGTTAACGTAGTCTTCTAGGTTTCCTATTCTGTAAGCCCTAATCCGGCTCTTATATAAAGCCGGACGGGAGATAGATTAAACAAGCACAAGTTAGACACAAGTTCAAGCTCTACGCAACTCGCCGAGAAGCTCATCCTCGCCGAGTAGCTAGATCTATTCCCTCACATTGTAACCCTGTTATACGGGCTTTAGTCCCAATTAGTGAGAAGTGCAGGAGTACGTACGCCGTACTGTCGCGACGTACCGAACCTGGGTAAAATCCCGTGTTCTGTGTTACTACGCTATCCCGTTACCCCACGTCTCTACCGTAGTCTCATGGCACCCCCGTCTATGAAAACTACTACGATGTCTCGACATTCGGAATTCGACAAATGATGTGTCTAAATTTATTAGAAAAATAAGAGGAATCCAAATATGACATCCATATCATCTTTTCTTAAAAAATATATTTTTATTTTTTGGAATTTTGAATATTTTTTTATTAATTTGATTTCGTAGGAAAATTCCTTATTTTTGAAATAACAGTTTTTCCTTTTTGAATTTGGAGAATCTAAGAAAACCTCGACGGGGGCGAGGGGAGGGGTGTGGAGCAAAAAAAACCAAAACTTCCCGCTGGGGAACAAAATAAGATGTTGGCCAGCGGTATGTTTAGCGCTGGCGAAGCGTGTTGTTGGCCAGCGGTAATAACACCGCTGGCGAACAAAACCGATGTCCGCCAGCGGTAAGCTAGATAGCGCTGGCGAACAAACTGGCTCATTCGCCAGCGGTACTTGCTGCCTCGCGCGCCACCAGGCCCACACTTACCGCTGGCGAACAAAATGACATGTTCGCCAGCGGTAAGCTGGGTAGCGGTGGCGAACACCAATTTGTGTTGCCCAGCAGTAATAGCGCTGGCTAACAGAAAATTCTGTTCGCCAGCGCTAACCTGGTGTCTATAAGGCTTTTCCTACTAGTGTCAGGAAATAGAAAATGGTTTTGTTTATTCAATGAAAAGAAAAATGGTGGGGCAGACGGACTCTTCAGAGCGTCATGGACTACATCATGGTACCCCCGCCTGCGCTACCCGCACTTCCAATCCAGACATCCTCACCAATCGAGGTTTCGGCCCCGAGCACCATACGATGATAGTGACGATGACGGAGGCGACTAGGACGACTACGAGGACGAGTATTATAGGCTTAGGCAGGAGTATGACTAAGCCGGAGATCCATTGTTGTCATTCAGTTTCCATTCAGTACTGCACCCCGCCATTACCCCTAGCCCGTTTAAATAATAATGTTTGTGTGGAATATGAGCATATTTCAATAAACTATACCATGGAGAATTCCAAGTCTAATACATTATTACACATCACCAACATCCCTATCTATTGATTTTGTTTTTTCTGCACCGTAGCCATGGATAGTCTTCATCATTTAACATGATACTTGGGTCAGTTCTCACTATGAAGGGCGAAATTTCATGAAAATTATTATAATCTACTAACATGTCTATCTTCTCAACTACTCCCATGATGATTCTTTTCCCTGAAAGAATAATGTGGCGCTTTGACTCATCGAACAATGTATTCTTTTGTTGATTTCATTTTCTCGGTTTGGTAGACATGTCCTTCACATAGAAAACCTGAACCACATCATTGGCTAGGACGAATGGTTCGTCCATGTACGCAGGATTGTTCAGATCCACTGTTTTCATGCCGTACTTTTAGTCTACATCTACCCCGCCTCCTGTCAGCTTAAACCATTTGCACTAAAAACAAAGGGACCTTAAAAGTAGGTCCATAGTCAAGTTCTCGTATCTCCTCTATGTACCCATAGTATGTGTCCGTCTTCCCATCATTGTCTGTTGCATCAAAGCGGACACCACTATTTTGATTGGTGCTCTTTTTATCTTGGGCGATGGTGTAAAATGTATTCCTAGTTATCTCGTACCCTTGGAAAGTACATATAGTCGAAGATGGCGACCTGGCCAACAAGTACAGCTGATCTTCAACAGTGGTGTTATTCATGAGATGTGTCTTCAACCAACTGCCAAAAGTCGCCTCGTGTTTCCCTTTATTCCAGGAGTCAGCCTTCCTCGGGATTTCAGACCGTAGAATATTCTTGTGTTTCTCGATATACGGAGCCACCACGGTTGAATTGTGTAGAACTGTGTAGTGTGCTTGAGTGAAAGAATGCCCGTCCGTACATACGGTTTCTCTTCTTACTATTGTGCCTTTTCCAGTCAGCCTCACCTCATACCGAGATTCAGGAACACCAATCGGTTTAAGGTGATGAACAAAACTCAATGACCTATTCTGTTCCATAGCCCTTGGAGATACTTCCTTCTGGACTAGAACGGTTACGAACATATTTCTTGAAGACTCCCATGAACCTCTCGAAGGGGAACATATTGTGCAAAAACACAGGACCGAGAATTCTCATCTCTTCGACTAGGTGAACTAGGAGGTGCGTCATAATATTGAAGAAGAATGGCGGGAACAACAACTCGAATGAGACCAGACATTGGACCACCTCAATCTGTAATCCTGATAGACTTTCTTGATCGATTCCCTTCTGAGAAATTGCATTGAGGAATGCACATATCTTCATAGTGGCCAGTCGAACATTTTCCGGTAGAATTCCCCTCAATGCAACTTGAAGCAACTGCGTCATAAGCACGTGGCAGTCATGAGACTTTACATTCTGGAATTTTTCTCTTTCATATTTACTATTCCCTTCATATTCGACGAAAAGCCAGATGGGACCTTGATACTAAAAAGTACTTCAAAACATATTTCCTTCTCTTCCTTGGTAAGAGCGTAGCTTGTAGGCCCTTGAAACTTCCATGGATGCATGTTGTCTTGTCCTTTATAACATTCTTGGTCCTCCCGTGCTTCCGGTGTATCTTTTGACTTCCCAAAAAATCCTGCCAAGCCTAGAATATCCACGCAAAGATTCTTCGTCAGGTGCATCACGTGGATTGCAGAGAGGACCTCATGGACTTCCCAATAGGGTAGGTCTCAAAATATAGATTTCTTCTTCCACATGGGTGTGCGCTTATCAGAGCCGTTTAGAACAAGTTGACTCCCAGGACCCTTTCCAAAGATTACATTTTAATCCTTGACCATACCAAGTACTTCAGCACCAGTACGTGAGGCAGGCTTCATCCGGGTTTCTGACTTGCCATCGAAATGCTTGCCTTTTTTCTTAAGGAATGCCGGGGCGGAAGAAAACGACGGTTGTACAAGTACACATTCTTCCTACATTTATAGATATATATATATACTTTCTGTCTGATCCAAACAGTGCGTGCATGCATTGTATCCCTTGTTAATTTGTCCCCAAATGTTACTAAGATCAGGCCAATCATTGATGGTTACCAAAAGCAACGCTCATAGGTCAAATGGCTCCTGTTTGTTCTTATCCCACACAGTTACACCTGGTTTGGCCCACAAATGCAAAAGTTCATCGACTAATGTCCTTAGGTACACATCAATGTCGTTCCTAGGTTGCTTCGGGCCTTGGATGAGCACTGACATCATAATGAACTTCCGCTTCATGCACAACAGAGGAGGAAGGTTGTAGATACATAGAGTCATGGGCCAGGTGTTGTGCTGCAGCTCTGCTCCCCAAAAGGATTCATCTCATTTGTACTTAGACCAAACCATAAGTTCCTTGCGTCACCTGCAAAGTCCTTGAACTCTCTCTCGATTTTCCTCCACTGCCGACCATCAGCGGGGTGCCTCAACTTGTCGTCTTTCTTACGGCCTTCCATGTGCCATCGCAGCAACTTGGCATTCTCTTTGTTTCTGAACAGATGTTTCAACCGTGGTATTATAGGAGCATATCACATCACCTTGGCAGGAACCCTCTTCCTGGGTGGCTCGCCCTCAACATCACCAGAGTCATCTTTTCTGATCTTATACCGCAAGGAATTGCATACCGGGAATTTATCCATATTCTCGTACTTCTCATCATGGTAGAGGATGCAGTCATTAGTGCATACATGTATCTTTTGCACGTCTAATCCTAGAGGGCACACAAGCTTCTTTGCTTCGTACATGCTGGCGAGCAATTCGTTCTTTCTTGGAAGCATCTTCTTCAGTAGTACCAGCAACTTTCCAAATTACGAGTCGGTCACACCGGTTTCCGCCTTCCACTTAAGCAATTCCAATGGGGTGCCAAACTTCTTCTGGCAATCTTCACAAGTTGGATAGAACAATTTGATGTGGCCCTCCAACATCTGATCGAACTGCAACCTCTCCTTTTCTGTGTTGCAGCCTCGCCTTGCATCAGAAATGACCCAACCAAGATCATCAGCGGGCTCATCTGGTGCCTATTGTGCACCCCCCTTCATCTTCATTATCATCTTAATTGTCTTCCATTGCGGCATCGGCATATTCAGGGAACACAGATTGGTAGTTATCATCATCGTTCTCTTCTTCATCACCGTCTACCATCATAAACCCTCTTTCTTCGTGCTTGGTCCAAACATCATAGCTGGACATGAAACCAGACCGAAACATATGGCTCTGAATGACTCTTGAGGAAGTGTGATCCTTCTCATTCCGACAGTCAACACATGGACAAATCATAAATCCATCCTGCCACTTGTTTGCCTCAGCCGCAAGGCGAAAAGAACGCACACCTTCTCTGAAAGTGGCAGAGCGTCGCTCACCGTACATCTATGGATGGCTCATCTACATCATAGAACAATATATCAAACTCAACCACGATGCTAAACTTAGTACCGCGTGGTCTAATCGAGAATATAGTTGCTAACCTTTTATGACACTTGGAAATAAAGAGGAGAAATCTTAAGTGTGGCTCGGGCACCTCATATCATGTTTTTCTTGTGTGAAAAGAAGTGGTATCGCTCTAACAAGCATTTCACCGAACACCTCCAGTGCACATGACGAAAAAAACTAGCACAAACCATACCACCTCCCACTAGGGAAAAAAACAAGAGAGAGGGGGAGGCGCTGCCATATATATAGGCATGGCCTAATAGTCCCGGTTTGAGATACAAACAGGTACCAAAGGGGGGCAACAGGCCTCATACCCCTTTAGTCCCGGTTTATTTACCAAACGGGCCAGAACTAAAGGCTGCCATGGGCTATGAAGTTTTCGAGGCAACGTGTCCGACCTTTAATTAGTACCTGCCCGGGCCACGGCCGAAACTAATGGCCCGGACGAAAGGGCCCTTTCACTAGTGCATTCTTTCCCATCTCCGTGAACAATGTTATTGTGAGGGTGCCACACCCTCTACATAGCAAGAAGATGACCTGAACTCGTGTCCCAGTATTCACGTTGCCAAGCGGATTTAGAAGCCATTCACGGCCAGTGTCCGGAAAGAAACTATTCACTGGCATTACCACATGCTTCCTCATTTCGTCACACAGAGCGCAACCATTATACAAGTGACGAGCGCATGGTTCACGTTCACCTACATGAGGCCACATATCGCACACAAGTGATCCACCAAAGATATGCGCCGATGCAAACCTGCCCGAACAACATGTTGAGGTCGCAATTTTCCATGCAAAAATCCAAAGTTTCGGCGGCATATATCTGATTTCCAAACCAGATTCCAAGTGCTTCTATATACCTCCGGGGAGGATCTAGATTGGCCGTTGTTCAGCTCACTGAGAGTGGGTTGTAAGCCCAAACGACATGCCGACTGAATCGTGAAGACATCACTCTTTTCCTGATCCGGATGTGAGGTGATGAAGTCATCACACTCTCTAGCCGGGAGTTTAACTGCCAATATTGTGTTGGTATCTTCAGGTAGACAATAGTCTTGACCCTAACCCTCGCCTCTCCCCCACGTGGCGACCGGAGGGAGATTCCATCTCCACCGCCCCCAGCCCCTCCACTCACTTCCCTCTCCTCCTCCACCTCCGGCAAAGGGTGCGGCCCTAGATGGTGCTGCCGGTGGCAGGATCCTCTCCCTCCACTCTTGCCCAATGAAGTCGGCGCGATGCAGATTCTTCTAAGGCCGAAATTTGGCGCTGCCGCTGGCGTCACGACGTGGCTACATCTACAGCGGCACGACGGATGGCGGTTGATCCCATATAGGAAGGCAGTGCAAGGGACGACGCCGTGATCTCCCTCCTCTGCGGCTTGGCTCGGGCAACACCACGCGGGTTGTATCCCGTCGGATGAAGGACGGGGGTGGCTGGTGCAAGTCGGGCTGAGGCTGATGACTGCAGCGCCCATTGGTTTGGTCGTCTTGAAGGAGTCGCAGGCGCTAATCATTTGTTC
>JAPCYS010002195.1:0-23669 GCA_028641055.1 Alopecurus myosuroides | reverse complement strand
TTGCTCAGCTCGGAGGATTGGATTACAGTAGCGCACAGTCCTGGCAGACTGGTAGCAGTACACTAGTACTCATTCATCGATGTCGGCCACGGTTACCACGTCACCATGTACATATGTGTACCTAATTGATGAGATAAATACCCTGTAGGTACCAAATGTTGTGCGGGAAGTGCAAACCAGTCCCAAATGTTCTAAACGGTGGCAGCGCCGTCCCATTAGTTGTAATGCGGACTGGTTAGTCGTCCTGGCCAACCAGATAGAGACACGTATTGTGCCAGCGTGGCTAAGACACACGCTCAGTTATGTGTGTTTTGCTTATAACCCCCTGGGCTCGTTCTGTGTGAACCCCCAATTCTGAAATCCCCAGCGACATCTGAAATAGCCGGCGACTGCGGCGGGGTCCTCGACCGGCGACTGTTCGAGGGTGGAGGTAGGCCGGAGACGGAGGCGGCGCGTGAATGGGGAGCAGGCGGAAGATGGAGGTCGGGTGCGAGGGCAGCGGCGGCCTTGGTGGCGCAGGCCCCGGTGGCAACATGACAGGCGGCATCGTCGCTGGTGGTGACGATCTTGGATGGGCAAAGGCGACCGGCGAGGTCTACTGGGGCATTAAGGTAAGCTCTTTTTTACTGCAACAGAGGGATCAAGGAAGACGCAGGGAGACGATTTTGTTGATTTTCAGTTTGGTAGTTTGTTTCTGTAGGAGGAAGCAGAGTCGAGGGCATTGGGGACGAAGGAAGAACGAAGGGTGAGGGATGTAGGGAAGAAGGTGGCGATGCAGTATCCCAGAGATAGCAATGTGCAGTGAGCTTCCAGTGGAAGATAATGGGCAGCACAATATTTGTGGAGAATGTGGCAAATTAGTGCAGATTGTTGAAGAACTGGAGAGGTTGATCATGGATATGAATAAGCAGATTAAAAAGGTGGAAAAACAACACAAAATTGAGATGAGAGCAAGGAAAAGGAAAGAAATAGGAATTCTTGTTGTAGTTGCTCTTTGTGCAATTCTGTATGCTTTGGTAGCATTGCTTACTAGGGGGTTTGTGTGAAATTTGTATGCAGTGTGTGGAATGTGTGAATTTTGGTTCCAGTGTGTGGAACCTGTTATGTATGTTTTAAATGGACAAGTATGAATATGTATGGTATGAAATTTGGCATTGGTTGGAGTATTGTTTGTTTTCTGTTGGAGGATAAAAACAGCAGTGAATAAAAATAGAAGTTGCTTACTGCACTTACAGAACACAAAAATAACATAACAACAATAAAGATAGCCCCAAAATGACAGGTTTGTTTCCTGCACTTACATAGCACTGAAATGACAGGTGTGTTTACTTCACTTACATAGCACCAAAAGGACACAAAATATCAGGTTTGTTTTCTTCACTTACATACCAACTAAATTTAAGAAAAGAAACATCTGTCTGAGTAGCTAGTGCACTCAAATTCACAGCATGTAGAGGCTGGAGAAACTGGGGCATTCTGAGTCACTTGTATCTCATCTGCAACTTGAAATGGAGCATTCAAATTCAAGTCTGGAATTGCATTCAAATTCAAGTCTGGAATTGCATCACTTTCCTCTCCAAACAAGAGGTAGTGCATGCTACCAGGTCCTGTGTTGTAGTTCCTTCTCCTGGTATTTCTAGGAGGAACTGGTGCAGATGTTGAAGCCTCAAAGTTTACTCTTTTGCTTGCAGTAGATCTTCCCCTGCCAATTCCTTCTGTTGTAACTGTAGCTCTCATTTCTTCTTCTCCTGTAGCTCTCGCTTCTCCTTCTCCTGTAACATTCACTTGTCCATGTCCTGTAGCTCTTCCCCTGCTTTTTGCCTTGCCTTCCATTTCTTGATGATCTGCTTTTTGCCCTACCAGTATTGACTCTAACCCTACCACTAGGGATAGAATCTCTAGCAGCAACTACAAATGAATTTTCTTCGGGCATAGTAGCATGGGATCTGTCAGTTGATACATGAGCTGTCTCCTGTGTATGAAAATACATGAGATAAATATTTAATGGACTACAAATGCAATTATATATACCTCGTGTCCCATCTAGTTGACAAAACAGAAATAATGTAGGAAAATGCAATTATATGTACCTCTTGGCCCATCTTGTACACCATACTCCCTACAACATTTAATGGATCTTGTGTTCTAGTAGGGTTTTGAGGGATGATGCTCTGTAAGAAAAAAAGAAGTGTATTAATGTTCATATTACCTATAGTTTTGCACTTGTTGCATATAAAATAACAAGAAGTACCTCCAGAAAGGTAGGGTCATCATAGTCATCTTCTGCCACTTGCTCTTGCACTTGTTCATTTTGAGCACCATCTTGGTTTTGCAATAGTTCTGCTTGTACATACTTGTAGTGCCCCTTTTTGTTGTGATCAGGTTTTCCACATGTGGAACAGTGCATAGTCAACCCATGTCTGGTCACATATTTTCTACCATTTTTCACCTTCTCCTCTGGTGCTTTCTTTCTATTTTTTTAAGGCCTACCCATCACTTTAGTGTATATTGGAGGTAGCAAATGCACACCATTCATCTTCTGCCAGTGTACTTTAGCTCTAAGTGGCACTAAATTATATCCATAAGCTTCCATAAATGTTTCTATTGTGTAGCAACTATGAACTAGTGACTCAGCATCAATTCTGTCATACCTACAACAGGCAATGGCATGATGACATGGAATACCTGAGAGTTGCCACCTCATGCAGTCACATGTTCTTTTTTCAAGACTTCTCCTTTATGTCCAGCTTTTTGAAAATTTTGGTACAAATGACGAACACAGAATCTGTGTTCTGCATCTGGCCAAACTTTCTGGACTGCATTAATAAGTCCCTGGAACATGAAAAACAATATTATTTTAGTCATGGGCCATGTCAACAATTATTGAGACCAACATACTTAAAATACCACAAATGACATCAAAATTTAGTAGGATCCAGTAACATCCATACCTTTTGCTTGTCACCCATTATAGTAAATGGAGCCGTGTTTGTGATTTTTAAATCCTCCTTCAATGTGGTCAAGAACCACTCCCAAGAACTAGTGCACTCTACCTCAACTATGCCCATTGCTAATGGATAAATGCAGTCATTGGGGTCGATGGCAACAGCTGTTAGCAATTGTCCCTTGTACTTGGTTTTGATGTGGCAGCCATCAATACAGATAAATGGTCTACATCCTCTCAAGAACCCCATTTTGCATGCACCATATGACCAGTACAAAGTTGCTAGATGTTGTTTCGATGGCTCACCTGCAACCCCTGCTACCTCATTTGTTGTCACTAAGAATTGTGAACCAGGATTTGATCTCCTGAGTTCCTGGCCATAATCCCAGAGAAGAGCAAATTGTTCATCTTCATCTCCATTTATAATTCGCAGTGCCTCCCTCCTTGTTCAACCCAGCTTCCACCTATTTGGACACATATTGAACTGTCTCTGAACCTTAGATGCAAATGTTTTCAGGTCTATCTTCTGGTTGTCCCTTATCTCTTCCAAGAAAATGTGTGTGAGAAATTTAGCTGTCAATGTCTTCAATTCCCAAGCCCTCTGGCAGGTATGACGTGCACAATAACTCCTAATTGTGAATCCCCCTGTCCTACTGTCATGTGTAGCTTTTAGATACCAAGGACAATTTTTCTTGCAAAATGCATCAATTCTCCTCATTTTTCTTCTTATTCACCTTCACTCTCTGCCGAACACTGTAAGATTGAATTGCTGCCCTCAATTCTTCAACACTGCTGAACTCCATACCAGCACTAAATATTGGATTATCCATATCCACTTTGGGATTAAAAACATTGAACTTTTTCTTCAGTTGTTGCTGGTCTTCCTCTCTCAAATTCAGATCAGTATCATCTAAAGCTTCATCATTTTCATTCTCAACCACTTCCTCTGCTTCATTGTGATCATTCACCTCTTTGTCAATGTTGTCAGCAAACAAGTCATCATCACCATCTTCAACCTCATAGTCACTGTCCTCAAAGTTGCTGTCAGTGTCACTTTCTTCTGATGGTGCAACATCTGCCTCCTCTACTGTTGCATCCACATCTGCCTCTAGATCACCTTCTGCCTCTACACTACCTGGTGTATTCTTATGAATGGCATCCTCTCTGAAATTTCTCACAAAATTGCAGCCTTGCATCGATACAATGTCCTAGTTCTATCAGGAAATCATGAATCCATGTCAGAGAGAAATTATCACATTTGCAGTTGTCGAATAAGTCCAGAGTGCCATCGACATAATTCAAATCATCATTGCATGTTGTTCCTGTAAAAAACCCATTATGCTCGATGGCAAGTGTAAACAATTCTTGATCCCCTACGTTGTAACATACTCACTGTCAATTACATGTCCAAAGCAATTACATGTCCAAACCATACAGTAAAATTCAGTTTAGGCACAGCAAAATTCAGATTCAGGCAAAAAGAGACAGTAAAATTCAGAAAAATTCAGATTCAGGCATACACTAAAATTCAGTACATTCAGACAGTAAAATTCAGTAGTACAGACCCCCAATTCGCCGTTACAGAGACCATTCGCACCAATTTCAGCACTAACGACACTAACACTATCTAACATTGCGATTTCACCTAAAAAAACAAATCTTCACCAATATTTCATCTAATCAGAGCACAAAATATCCGACTAGTCCTACCCAAAAAAAAATCAATATGAAACTCGGTTTTCTACATCCAACTAATGAAACAGCAACCTACAACAGCTTATCTTCTATCCAAAAAATCCGTCCTATATTACCTCGATCATAACCAAGCTAAACCCTAACGAAACCCCACAGTTAGAGGGAGCAAGGAAGAAGGAGGCAGCGCGGGAGAAGCTTACCGTACACCGGCGGGTCTTCCTTCCACAAGCGTAGGCGCGGCGGGTCCGGCGGCATCTCCCCCTACGACGACGAGGACGATCGCCGCGCTGGGGCACCTCTTCCTCGGCGACAACGGGCTCGCCCTCTGCTCTGCCTCGAACGCAACTCAGTGGAAACGAAACGCCGGGGTCACATTAATCCTTCTACCAGCGTGCTTAACTGCAAATATTCCACGCGGAGACCCTTCTTTCCCATTCGAGAATTTGGCAGGGCTTAACTGCAAATATTACTGACAGCGTGCTGCGACGTGGCTGCGACGTGGCAGCATTCGGACACAATGGGACTAAATTGCACGCGCACACAACTAATGGGACGGCGCTGCCACCGTTTAGAACATTTGGGACTGGTTTGCACTTCCCGCACAACATTTGGTACCTACAGTGTATTAATCTCCTAATTGATCTATAGGACTGTAGTCCGTACATGAGATCTGGCCCAGCAACCGCCTCCACTACTATTTCTCATTTACGCCATCTTTAATAGGGCCCGTGTACATTACTCGATCCATACGATGTACTTCGTACTCCCTCCGACCCATATTAATTGTCTCAAATTTGGACAAAAGTAGAAGGGAGTGGCGTGATCATGCTCGAGTTGAACTCGACTCCCAGATGTTGGAAAAGAGGCCGCGGGGCGAAAAGGAAGGACCAAAAGCCGGGCGCGCGGGGGCTTTGACGTGCCAGGTGCACGCTGAATGATACGCCTGCGTGAAAAAGTGTCAGCTGTTCATACCAACGTTGCTGTGTCGGATTGTATATCCCTTTTTCCGTTTCATGTATCCTCGCACAATTTCGCTGGTGCACGCAACCATAAATAGATGGGGCACGCGTTCTTCGGTTGTCCCAGGGTCAAGGAGATTTGGCAGCACCTTGGCATGGCTGAGATTATATCTAATGCGTGCACAGTAGAGGTCGAAGGGCGATCGGTCCTCGAGGTGCTGCTTCGTGATGGAAGGGGTAAAGCCCCGCTGCTCGATGAGGTTGAGCTAAAGGACCTAGTGGCGGTTGCGGTTTGGTATATATGGTGGGAAAGGAGAAAAGCGACACATGGGGAGGTGGTGCAATCATCGGCTAGATCGGCCCAAGCAATAGCAACTCTGTCACTGAATTATTCAAGGGCCAGGGCAAGAAATCCGACGATCAAACGCCATGGATGGACTAAACCTCCTTCTGAATTTGTTAAGTTAAATGTGGATGTTGGGTTCAATTGTGATACAGGTAGAGGAAGTGTAGGTTCTATACTCAGAGATGATCATGGGCACTTTATTGCTGCAGGTAATCGGATGATCAATAATGTAGCCGATGTGGGGATGGCTCTGTTGGCTGGACAAGTGGGATGCAACAAAGTGGAGGTGAATTCCGACAGCATGGAGGTTATGGAAGTGATGATTGATGGCGGGAATTCTTTTGGGCCTGCGGCGGCTATTTTCGAGGAGTGTGCCTTTCTGTCCCGCAATTTTACTCGTGTAATCTTTTCCCAATGTCCGAGAGAAGCTAATAGGGTTGCTTATCTTTTAGCTAGATTAGCTGAGGGACCCATGTCAGTTGTTTGGCATGAGGAACCTCCTGATTTTCTTCTTTCCTGTCTAGCTGAAGATGTAACAATCATGTAACTGTGTGGGCAGCAAGTTTCTTACGCACTCTTTTCCTTCCAGGGTACCTAAGGGGACTGGAAGGTTTTTAATGAGGCGGCTTGCTTGCTCAGTTTAGTGAGTTTATGTTTCAAAAAAAAACTAGATGGGGCCTTTCCGCCTTTGTTTACCACCCCAATGAATGTGTATAAAAAAATTCCACCTTTTTTTATAATTTGATTTCTAAAATGTAGGCTCATTTTAGTTTTGATCCTCCAAATATCATACATGTTTGTTGTCACGACCCCGGACCCAGAGATGTACATACTGTTATGTGCTCCTAGCCATGTACTCACAAGGGCTTCAGGGTTACCAGCCCCGGCCGCAACAAACAACGGCAGGCAGACTGGATTCATCGGCACGTAGTACGGATCCCTAATCTACTACTTCTTGTATCCATGCTAGTCATAACCAACTATGCATATCAAAGCGTCCACAAATCGTATGAAACTGAAGGAAACGGAACCAAAGCTATACAGAGATGCTATGTGTCCAGAAAGTGCTACAACAATCGAGGGTTACTGGGGTTACCTCGCCCATGCCGAATCACATCGGCAGGCGGGCTCAGACATGGATCATCGGCTCCACAACCCCTTGACTGCGACAACTATGCAGGCATAGCCAAAACTGTATAACAATGAGCTCGAAACCAACAACCGACCAAAGCAGTACTCCAAACATGGAAGCTGTATTAAACAGGTGTTACTAGAGTATAGCTTTACAAGAAGAGGTTACACGACCCAATATTATATCAGACAACGGAAGGCAATTTATGTTGCTAATCAACAAGAACCAAAAAAGGTCTAAGAGGCCGCAACATAAGGCGATGTCCCAGCCCATAGATTCCAGGCTGCTACCTGGGAACTCCGAACTACTCGTCGATGTCCACGTTGAACCACCACTGAAGTGACGAACTCCACCTGAACCAAAATTAAGCAAACCTGAGTACGGGAGGTACTCAACAAGACTTAGTTAACCTATTATATATCTGCTGGTTTCATAAAGGGTTTTATGAAGGCTGATTTGCGTAAAGCAAAGTTTGTTTTCCAAATCAAGGAAGAATAGCACGTCTCATAGAAGGTTTTCAAAACAGATGAGGAAACCAGTAAACTACTGTAATCATCATCTTCTTGTATTCCACCAAGTCCTTCTCATTCCCACACTATCTCATGCTACAAGGATCACCCATCTCGGCATCTCCGAGGAGGCATCCTTCAAACATCACCTCCATGCTTTGTCAACATCTTTTACGCCACGTTCAAGTTATCTATGGTCTTTACATTCACCAAGTCGTCCTTAACCGTGGACACGGCTTTTCGAAAAGATTGCCCTGCAGGGATGTACACTTTACCCACACGTACCATCCGACTCTTAGCACCACATGTACGTTCTTCCATGGAACGCGGCAGAGGGTGGCTGGCCACGACCTTTACCTTACCTGGCCCTATCCATGAGTCAACCCAAGACAGGGCCACCCCGTCAATAGGGAGTTGGCCATCCTCCTGACGGCACCTGTCTCTGTGAGGCGGGGTCAAGATCCGTGTACGTCCATCACTTGGCCCCGGTCACGCCCTAGCGGAGCATTTTGTTTTCAAAACCGTTTAAAAGGTTTTATTTGCGGTGCCGAATGGAAATCTCAAACTACGTGACTCATGGATCTGGCCAAACAAGTTAGTTGGTCGAGCGCGGTTACTTAGACCCCGGGTGTGGTTGCACGCTCAGTCTTGGCTTCCGCTCGAGACCGTAATCCTAGGGTTGGCGAGTATAGGACGAACAACCACTTCCCAAGTTGCCTCCCATACCAGACTTAGTCAAGTTATCCACACAAAGCTCATTTCACCACGTCATCATATCATACTAGGTTATCGCATCTCTGATTCATCAACCGGATGGAGCAGAGGTAACAAACATGTGTGACTAAGCGAAGAAGATATGAGGCTCTGGCAATGCACACAAGAAAATCTATGGAGGCTAGAAGCAGTGGATAAGGATATTAAGGCAATGCAGTATATAGGTGAACTATATCTACTAGCATCAAATAATTTGGAATCGAATGCAAAGTACGAGATTCAAATGTTGTTCGAAAGCATATATGAGCAGATAAGAGGTTATGCTTGCCTTGGTTATAATAAAACCAATATAAATGTCTTCTCGGATAAGTGCTTGACTTGTCGGTTAAGATCAAGTATTCGTCATTTGGACAGCTGGCCTTCTCTTCGAAGTCACGTTCTACCGAGGGGGAACAAACACCGAAAACAAGAATAACAATCAACACATGGCATCGATGCAACATGGAATATGTATGAATGAGCAAGTTAATGCACTGAAATAAGGCCCTAAACATGTTCGATGGGTTGCTAGGGTTCGCATGTCAGTTATACATTTTTACTAAATTTATCCCGAAATAGACCCCGAAGGGCAATTCGGGTGATTCTGAAAGTAAGAACCAATTTAAAAGCTCAAATGGGCTTGAAAACATCATAAGCATGTTGCATTTGTCATTTTGAGCATTTTGGTATATAATTTTCAATTTTCTAATTTTATTGAATAAAAACTTATTTTTCTATATTAAAATGAATTAAACAACATTAAATAAATGCTCATTTTTCAACTTTCACAAACATATCTGGAAATGACATATTTTGGTAGATTACATTTTTCTGAACAAAACCATACTTTTATATTGTTTTTTTGAGTAATATTTTAATAGTTATTGCATTTACCAAATTAACTCATTTTCTGTAATTAAAAGGGTGGGTCCACGTGTCATATTAATTTCCATTTAACTCAAAACAGGATAATTGGTTTATGACATCACCATGATGCAATGGTGACATCACCCTGCTCTGCTCCCACAGATGATCCTCCAAATCGATCAAATTCGTGCTCAAATCGAAAATCAAAGTATACAGAGAGGGAAAGGAGATCAAGGGGAGTTGGGGGATGCTAATCGGTGACCAAATGGTCGCCGGGATGGCCGGCGGCGGGCGGTGATGACAGGGAAAACCGGTGGGGAGGGAGTGATTGGAGGGGATGGGGAGCCTCACCACGGCGCGCTGGAGCTCGTGGGATGGTCGGAGGGGGCAGGGGCGGCCGGAGTCGGCCGCATCGAGCCCGGCGACCGTACTTGGAGAAGACGAGGTCGGGGCGGCGTCTCCGAGCTGCCCGTGCTCGATTCACTTCAGGGAGAGGTAAAGGGGAGGGAGGCGGAACTTCCTGCGGCATCAATTAGTCCGGGGGCGGCCGGAGAGGCGGCAATCGATGGCGGCCACGACGAGCTAGGGTTCGGTACCGTGGAGATTACAGAGAGAGGGAGCAACGGGTGAGAGGATAGGGAGAGGGAGGAGGGGCACGGCTTCTTCCTGATCTCCTCGGCCACGCAAGCAGACGGGCGAGTAGGAGGTGGCAGCGGCGCGGTCGAGCTGCCACGCAGCTCCTTCTTCTGTCCCAACGAAGAAGACAAAGGATATTTCTCCAAAACCCCCCTGCAAAGTTTTGGTAAATTACAACTAAGTCTTTTTCCCTTAAAAAACATCATAAGCATGTTGCATTTGTCATTTTGAGCATTTTGGTATATAACTTTTAATTTTCTAATTTATTGAATAAAAACTTATTTTCTATATTAAAATGTTAAACAACATTAAATAAATGCTCATTTTTTAACTTTCTCAAACATATCTGGAAATGACATATTTGGTAGGTTACATTTTTCTGAACAAAAATACTTTTATATAGTTTTTCTGAGTAATATTTTAATAGTTATTGCATTTACCAAATTAACTCATTTTCTGTAATTAAAAGGGTGGGTCCACTTGTCATATTAATTTCCATTTAACTCAAACAGGATAATTGGTTTATGACATCACCATGATGCAATGGTGACATCACCCTGCTCTGCTCCCACAGATGATCCTCCAAATCGATCAAATTCGTGCTCAAATCGAAAATCAAAGTATACAGAGAGGGAGAGGAGATCAAGGGGAGTTGGGGGATGCTAATCGGTGACCAAATGGTCGCCGGGATGGCGGCGGCGGGCGGTGATGACAGGGAAAACCGGTGGGGAGGGAGTGATTGGAGGGATGGGGAGCCTCACCACGGCGCGCTGGAGCTCGTGGGATGGTCGGAGGGGGCAGGGCGGCCGGAGTCGGCCGCATCGAGCCCGGCGACCGTACTTGGAGAAGACGAGGTCGGGGCGGCGTCTCCGAGCTGCCCGTGCTCGATTCACTTCAGGGAGAGGTAAAGGGGAGGGAGGCGGAACTTCCTGCGGCATCAATTAGTCCGGGGGCGGCCGGAGAGGCGGCAATCGATGGCGGCCACGACGAGCTAGGGTTCGGTACCGTGGAGATTACAGAGAGAGGGAGCAACGGGTGAGAGGATAGGGAGAGGGAGGAGGGGCACGGCTTCTTCCTGATCTCCTCGGCCACGCAAGCAGACGGGCGAGTAGGAGGTGGCAGCGGCGCGGTCGAGCTGCCACGCAGCTCCTTCTTCTGTCCCAACGAAGAAGACAAAGGATATTTCTCCAAAACCCCCCTGCAAAGTTTTGGTAAATTACAACTAAGTCCTTTTCCCTTAAAAAACATCATAAGCATGTTGCATTTGTCATTTTGAGCATTTTGGTATATAACTTTTAATTTTCTAATTTTAATGAATAAAAACTTATTTTTCTATATTAAAATGAATTAAACAACATTAAATAAATGCTCATTTTTCAACTTTCTCAAACATATCTGGAAATGACATATTTTGGTAGATTACATTTTTCTGAACAAAACCATACTTTTATATAGTTTTTCTGAGTAATATTTTAATAGTTATTGCATTTACCAAATTAACATTTTCTGTAATTAAAAGGGTGGGTCCACGTGTCATATTAATTTCCATTTAACTCAAAACAGGATAATTGGTTTATGACATCACCATGATGCAATGGTGACATCACCCTGCTCTGCTCCCACACATGATCCTCCAAATCGATCAAATTCGTGCTCAAATCGAAAATCAAAGTATACAGAGAGGGAGAGGAGATCAGGGGAGTTGGGGGATGCTAATCGGTGACCAAATGGTCACCGGGATGGCCGGCGGCGGGCGGTGATGACAGGGAAAACCGGTGGGGAGGGAGTGAATGGAGGGGATGGGGAGCCTCACCGCGGCGCGCTGGAGCTCGTGGGATGGTCGGAGGGGGCAGGGGCGGCCGGAGTCGGCCGCATCGAGCCCGGCGACCGTACTTGGAGAAGACGAGGTCGGGGCGGCGTCTCCGAGCTGCCCGTGCTCGATTCACTTCAGGGAGAGGTAAAGGGGAGGGATGCGGAACTTCCTGCGGCATCAATTAGTCCGGGGGCGGCCGGAGAGGCGGCAATCGATGGCGGCCACGACGAGCTAGGGTTCGGTACCGTGGAGATTACAGAGAGAGGGAGCAACGGGTGAGAGGATAGGGAGAGGGAGGAGGGGCCCGGCTTCTTCCTGATCTCCTCGGCCACGCAAGCAGACGGGCGAGTAGGAGGTGGCAGCGGCGTGGTCGAGCTGCCACGCAGCTCCTTCTTCTGTCCCAACGAAGAAGACAAAGGATATTTCTCCAAAACCCCCCTGCAAAGTTTTGGGAAATTACAACTAAGTCCTTTTCCCTTAAAAAACATCATAAGCATGTTGCATTTGTCATTTTGAGCATTTTGGTATATAACTTTTAATTTTCTAATTTTATTGAATAAAAACTTATTTTTCTATATTAAAATAAATTAAACAACATTAAATAAATGCTCATTTTTCAACTTTCTCAAACATATCTGGAATATTTTGGTAGATTACATTTTTCTGAACAAAACCATACTTTTATATAGTTTTTCTGAGTAATATTTTAATAGTTATTGCATTTACCAAATTAACTCATTTTCTGTAATTAAAAGGGTGGGTCCACGTGTCATATTAATTTCCATTTAACTCAAAACAGGATAATTGGTTTATGACATCACCATGATGCAATGGTGACATCACCCTGCTCTGCTCCCACAGATGATCCTCCAAATCGATCAAATTTGTGCTCAAATCGAAAATCAAAGTATACAGAGAGGGAGAGGAGATCAAGGGGAGTTGGGGGATGCGGTGACCAAATGGTCGCCGGGATGGCCGGCGTCGGGCGGTGATGACAGGGAAAACCGGTGGGGAGGGAGTGATTGGAGGGGATGGGGAGCCTCACCACGGCGCGCTGGAGCTCGTGGGATGGTCGGAGGGGGCAAGGGCGGCCGGAGTCGGCCGCATCGAGCCCGGCGACCGTACTTGGAGAAGACGAGGTCGGGGCGTCTCCGAGCTGCCCGTGCTCGATTCACTTAGGGAGAGGTAAAGGGGAGGGAGACGGAACTTCCTGCGGCATCAATTAGTCCGGGGGCGGCCGGAGAGGCGGCAATCGATGGCGGCCACGACGAGCTAGGGTTCGGTACCGTGGAGATTACAGAGAGGGAGCAACGGGTGAGAGGATAGGGAGAGGGAGGAGGGGCACGGCTTCTTCCTGATCTCCTCGGCCACGCAAGCAGACGGGCGAGTAGGAGGTGGCAGCGGCGCGGTCGAGCTGCCACGCAGCTCCTTCTTCTGTCCCAACGAAGAAGACAAAGGATATTTCTCCAAAACCCCCCTGCAAAGTTTTGGTAAATTACAACTAAGTCCTTTTCCCTTAAAAAACATCATAAGCATGTTGCATTTGTCATTTTGAGCATTTTGGTATATAACTTTTAATTTTCTAATTTTAATGAATAAAAACTTATTTTTCTATATTAAAATGAATTAAACAACATTAAATAAATGCTCATTTTTCAACTTTCTCAAACATATCTGGAAATGACATATTTTGGTAGATTACATTTTTCTGAACAAAACCATACTTTTATATAGTTTTTCTGAGTAATATTTTAATAGTTATTGCATTTACCAAATTAACTCATTTTCTGTAATTAAAAGGGTGGGTCCACGTGTCATATTAATTTCCATTTAACTCAAAACAGGATAATTGGTTTATGACATCACCATGATGCAATGGTGACATCACCCTGCTCTGCTCCCACACATGATCCTCCAAATCGATCAAATTCGTGCTCAAATCGAAAATCAAAGTATACAGAGAGGGAGAGGAGATCAAGGGGAGTTGGGGGATGCTAATCGGTGACCAAATGGTCACCGGGATGGCCGGCGGCGGGCGGTGATGACAGGGAAAACCGGTGGGGAGGGAGTGAATGGAGGGGATGGGGAGCCTCACCGCGGCGCGCTGGAGCTCGTGGGATGGTCGGAGGGGGCAGGGGCGGCCGGAGTCGGCCGCATCGAGCCCGGCGACCGTACTTGGAGAAGACGAGGTCGGGGCGGCGTCTCCGAGCTGCCCGTGCTCGATTCACTTCAGGGAGAGGTAAAGGGGAGGGATGCGGAACTTCCTGCGGCATCAATTAGTCCGGGGGCGGCCGGAGAGGCGGCAATCGATGGCGGCCACGACGAGCTAGGGTTCGGTACCGTGGAGATTACAGAGAGAGGGAGCAACGGGTGAGAGGATAGGGAGAGGGAGGAGGGGCCCGGCTTCTTCCTGATCTCCTCGGCCACGCAAGCAGACGGGCGAGTAGGAGGTGGCAGCGGCGTGGTCGAGCTGCCACGCAGCTCCTTCTTCTGTCCCAACGAAGAAGACAAAGGATATTTCTCCAAAACCCCCCTGCAAAGTTTTGGGAAATTACAACTAAGTCCTTTTCCCTTAAAAAACATCATAAGCATGTTGCATTTGTCATTTTGAGCATTTTGGTATATAACTTTTAATTTTCTAATTTTATTGAATAAAAACTTATTTTTCTATATTAAAATAAATTAAACAACATTAAATAAATGCTCATTTTTCAACTTTCTCAAACATATCTGGAAATGACATATTTTGGTAGATTACATTTTTCTGAACAAAACCATACTTTTATATAGTTTTTCTGAGTAATATTTTAATAGTTATTGCATTTACCAAATTAACTCATTTTCTGTAATTAAAAGGGTGGGTCCACGTGTCATATTAATTTCCATTTAACTCAAAACAGGATAATTGGTTTATGACATCACCATGATGCAATGGTGACATCACCCTGCTCTGCTCCCACAGATGATCCTCCAAATCGATCAAATTTGTGCTCAAATCGAAAATCAAAGTATACAGAGAGGGAGAGGAGATCAAGGGGAGTTGGGGGATGCTAATCGGTGACCAAATGGTCGCCGGGATGGCCGGCGTCGGGCGGTGATGACAGGGAAAACCGGTGGGGAGGGAGTGATTGGAGGGGATGGGGAGCCTCACCACGGCGCGCTGGAGCTCGTGGGATGGTCGGAGGGGGCAAGGGCGGCCGGAGTCGGCCGCATCGAGCCCGGCGACCGTACTTGGAGAAGACGAGGTCGGGGCGGCGTCTCCGAGCTGCCCGTGCTCGATTCACTTCAGGGAGAGGTAAAGGGGAGGGAGACGGAACTTCCTGCGGCATCAATTAGTCCGGGGGCGGCCGGAGAGGCGGCAATCGATGGCGGCCACGACGAGCTAGGGTTTGGTACCGTGGAGATTACAGAGAGAGGGAGCAACGGGTGAGAGGATAGGGAGAGGGAGGAGGGGCACGGCTTCTTCCTGATCTCCTCGGCCACGCAAGCAGACGGGCGAGTAGGAGGTGGCAGCGGCGCGGTCGAGCTGCCACGCAGCTCCTTCTTCTGTCCCAACGAAGAAGACAAAGGATATTTCTCCAAAACCCCCCTGCAAAGTTTTGGGAAATTACAACTAAGTCATTTTCCCTTAAAAAACATATAACTGAAAACAAACTTTTGAGGGCCTTTTTGAAATCAGAAAAATTGGAAAAAATGATATTTGGAAAGCTTGTGAAATTTCCAACCTAACCTTAATTTTCTTTGGTGTATTTGAATTATTTTCCAATACAAAATTTTGGAAACCAAAATAAGTACTACATGTGAGATTTTCTCAAACCATTGGAATTCACAATTTAAATTGTTTCAACATGATTAAATTTTTGTTTCCATGCATGTATGAGATGAACACAACACCACATACCCTAATGTAGCAAAACAGGGATGTTACAAATCTACCCCCCTTACAAGAATCTCGTCCCGAGATTCCCGAAGGAGAAGAAAGAAGGAACACCGGTTTTGAACGATCTTCTCGAACCTTACGGTTCTTTTCTCAAGGAGGTCGATCTGTAGCATCGTGAAGTGTTGAACGGATACACCTTAGGTAAGAGGGAAAACTCGTAGGATTTGATCTTCACGAAGCTCGAGTATCTCATGGCCAACTCATGACAGGAATGTTTATAAAGAACTGTTGAGTTATCGTGCATGAAACACATCAAGGTAATGGAATGAATAAGAGAAGGTTTCAAGTTTGTGGACGATGGTTCTTGAGAGGATTTAGAATATGAGCTTTGCACAAGACTTTAAATCCTTTTGGAAAAGAAAGGTTGGACAACTTATGACATCGAGGTTTCTTCAAACAGAATACCAAGATGTATAATGATTGTCTTAGATACCAAAACATGATATCCACAGACGAGGGAAAACACGAGAAAAAACTGTAATCATGCGTCAGAGAGAATTTGATACAGGATCATGTTCACTCTTGGGAGTGGACACAGAAGGTAACGAAATTTTCAACCATTCCATAACAGTTTTCTTGAAATCCTTGTCAAGGACCGGGATGTTACTTAATGGCAGAAGATGAGTAGCCAAAGGATGTTAAAACACCATAGTTAGGGAGTAATTCTTGGTCACACCATAAAGATGAGCAACCAACGGAGATTGAAACACCGTAAGAAAATAGGGAATCTCTTTCCTAGTGTGGTTTATACGTAGCAATACGTTTGCCACATGGTTAAGATCCCACGGCTGAAGTAACTGAAAAATTCACACAATGTGTGAGATAACAGAAATTCAGGTATAAACCACTTGAAAAAGGAAACTGGGCAATGGCGGTTACAAAACACCACGAGATGGTTCTCATGATGAACTTGATTCCACTTAAAGAAAAGTTTGGAGGATCAACAAAGAGACATTGGAAGAATCAACTTCCAGGTTCTGCTGGATGTTCTAGATACCGACAGCAGGCTCACGACAAGCCTTCTATAGGTCATCAAGTCAAAGTAAACTCCGGTTTGAAAGAACGGAAGGGGAAACTTGTTAGAACGAGTCACACAAGAATCCTCACGGGGAGTGGCTGTTCTAAAGAATTCAGAGAAATATGCCATTAGGCCTTCCGGCTAATTGTGTCAACCACCACATCAACCGTGCCGGATTCTGAAAAGACCTAATTCAATACCCTTGAGAGAACGCCAACCATGGTTGCTGCTTGAGATTCAGCTCTGGTTAGTGGGTTGATAACTCAGACTCGATATATATGATCAAAGAGATTGCACCGATTATCAACGAGATACATTTACTGGATTCTCAAGATACGGACTACAATGTCACACTCAAGAGGATGAGTGAGTTTGCAGAACTCAGGTATTAGCAGCTTACGAAAGACGGTTGCACCTACATGGTTACTTGCGAAGGAACACATCGGAGTCCTTGTTGGAAGGAGGGTACAGAGATAATGAAGTTTTTGGATTTCCTCTCTTGTACGAACAATCAGTCAGTGGCTTGGTGTGGATGCAAACTTCTTCAAATAAATGGAGGTAACAACCCACCATATCAAGAATACTCCACACATGCATGACCAACTTGGGATTATTCCCAAAGGAACAAGAAAACTCTACTCGAATCCACGGGGACAACTTTCACCATAAGCACATGAACCGGGGTAAGTTACTTCGAACATCTAGAACCCAACTTTGTGAGGACACAAAGATGGTTCTCGAGAGTTTCCAACATTAGTGCCAAGTGTTCAACTTGAACCTCTCGCAACTTGGAGAAAATAGGAATGCCATCGATGGGCTCGAAAACACACTTATCAAAACACTCCAAGAAGAGGGATTCATATGATATATGAACAAGGCAGAATATTGGTCAGACCAAAGGATATGAAGGTGTACCCGGTAAAACACCATGATTGAAAACACCATCAAGATAGACCTTGGATCTTATCTTGATTTGGCGATAGCCCAAACCAAATCAAGGGTTTGTTAGGTAGCATATCCACGAGGGGGATACTATCCTACTTCAACAGAAAGGAAACTAGACATCCCTTATCAAAGGACCAAGTTAGGAAGAGTCATTGTCTTTCAACTCTCCAATTTATTGTTTAAGCTCAACCACTAGTCCAGGATATCCAGCAGGGTTCCTTGGAGAAAGGAGCAATTCGAATCACCCTTTTCTTAGACATTACGGTCAGGTAACAAACCTGGCGATACTTCTATAAAGACAACCAGAATATCACAACCCACCGGTATGTCTTAGAAATCGAAAGGAGGCATGATTTTCAAAGCAGCTGATATGATCTTGAGAGCTTCGGCATGAACTTAACTCTCTTACCAAGAATGTACATCGGAATGAACGGATTTGGTAACACAGTCAACTATAATCAAAGACCGGTTAACCAGAGGTGCTAAGAAGGATACAAATGTTTCTTAGATTTTTAGAGCAATAAAAATTGCTAGGAATATCTGACACACACCAATGCACGGACCCATCATTCTCACGCATTCAAGCTTGGAGGAAGGGGAAGTGAAGATGTGTAAGAGCATCACTTCATCAATAAGGCCATGAAATTAAACATAGCCTCTTGATATGTAAGAGGGTGATACTCGAAGGTAGAACAAATTGGACGCTGATGAAACTTCTTTAATCTGCGAATTACAAAACTTTGACCTGGTCCTAGGGATGAACAAGGTTCTATAGTTTGTTTCTCCTGGCATCCCAAGGTGGAATGTTTTGACGTAAAACAAAATCAAATGCATTGGAAGGTCCAACACACATATGCAAGTTGGTTTCCAAACAACAGACGAAGTTCGGAAAGCAACTAAAGACTAAGAACGTTCTCTAGAAAATCCTGAGATCACGTTGGATGCACGGGGTAATACTCATGTGTAGAACCCATGCCAAAATGTTGGTATAGCTGAGCCAAGAACAAAGATATGGGAATCATAAAGAACACTCTTGTCATGATCCTTTTGATTCCTAGAGAAAACCTATGGCTATTGGAGCTGAGATTACCTAGCCATCCCGAGGTAGAACAGATTCTCCAAGATCCAAAGAAATAGAACTTGGATTAAAGGTCAGCATCCTGTACTGGTAGCTGAGCATTACATGGTTAAAAAACCACATGACTCAACTCACCGCAATTCAGCACATTCCGGGACCTTCGGTTCAAGTCCAAAGGTTAAAAACCAAGAGAAAGGAGTAACTGCTCTCTTAGGGTCCTAAAGGACACTATGAATAGCAATCACGAAGTATCTTTCAAAAAACAACATAACTCCGGAAGGATTTTAACAGAGGATAACGGATACATTTGAGATGAAAAAGGAAATCTCGAGGTTCAGGATTTGGGACTCTAGAACATGAGGATGTGGAATCCACCCAGCTCTGAGAGACTAGGATGGAAAGGAAATCTACCAGTTTGAATCGAGGGATAATGGAACATACACGACTCTAGAAACTGAACACTAGGTCAACTTGGGTAAAAGACGTCCTTGCCATAGAAGGCACCTAGGTTTTGAACAACTAGAACCTTTTCAAACCAAAATAGGTAAGAAGACCCAGAGTTAGAGCGATACCAGATAAGAAGTAAAAAGAATCCTAAGAAAGGTTTTTCACAATCCATTTGGAGTTTGAATCGAGGGATAATGGAACATACACGACTCTAGAAACTGAACACTAGGTCAACTTGGGTAAAAGACGTCCTTGCCATAGAAGGCACCTAGGTTTTGAACAACTAGAACCTTTTCAAACCAAAACAGGTAAGAAGACCCAGAGTTAGAGCGATACCAGATAAGAAGTAAAAAGAATCCTAAGAAAGGTTTTTCACAATCCATTTGGAGTTTCAAAATATTTTTCATAAACACTAGACTCAACATCGACCAAGCAGTAAGGGTCTCCTACAGGCAGTCCTGCTCTGATACCATGACTTGTCACGACCCCGGACCTAGAGACATACATACTGTTATGTGCTCCTATCCATGGACTCACAAGGGCTTCAGGGTTACCAGCCCCGGCTGCAACAAACAACGGCAGGCAGACTGGATTCATCGGCACGTAGTCCGGATCCCCAATCTAGTACTCCTTGTATCCATGCTAGTCATAACCAACTATGCATATCAAAGCGTCCACGAATCGTATGAAACCGAAGGAAACGGGACCAAAGCTATACAGAGATGCTATGTGTCCAGAAAGTGCAACAACAATCGAGTGTTACTGGGGTTACCTCACCCCAGGCCGAATCACATCGGCAGGCGGGCTCGGACATGGATCATCGGCTCCACAACCCCTCGACTGCGACAACTATGCAGGCATAGCCAAAACTGTATAACAATGAGCTCGAAACCAACAACCGATCAAAGCAGTACTCCAAACATGGAAGTTGTATTAAACAGGTGTGACTAGAGTATAGCTTTACAAGCAGAGGTCACACGACCCAACATTACATGAGACAACGGAAGGCAATTTATGTTGCTAATCAACAAGAACCAAAAAGGCTTAAGAGGCCACAACATAAGGCGACGTCCCAGCCCATAGATTCCAGGCTGCTACCTGGGAACCCCGAACTACTCGTCGATGTCCATGTTGAACCACCACTAAAGTGACGAACTCCACCTGAACCAAAATTAAGAAAACCTGAGTAGGGGAGGTACTCAAAAAGACTTAGTTAACCTATTATACATCTGATGGTTTCATAAAGGGTTTTATGAAGGCTGATTTGCGTAAAGCAAAGTTTGTTTTCCAAATCGAGGAAGAATAGCACGTCTCATAGAAGGTTTTCAAAACAGATGAGGAAACCAGTAAACTACTGTAATCATCATCTTCTTGTATTCCACCAAGTCCTTCTCATTCCCACACTATCTCATGCTACAAGGATCACCCCTCTCGGCATCTCCGAGGAGGCATCCTTCAAACATTACCTCCATGCTTTGTCAACATCTTTTACGCCACGTTCAAGTTATCTATGGTCTTTACATTCACCAAGTCGTCCTTAACCGTGGACACAACTTTTCGAAAAGATTGCCCTGCAGGGATGTACACTTTACACACACGTACCATCTGACTCTTAGCGCCACATGTACATTCTTCCATGGAACGCGGCAGAGGGTGGTTGGCCACGACCTTTACCTTACCCGACACTATCCATGAGTCAACCCAAGACAAGGCCACCACGTCAACAGGGAGTTGTCCATCCTCCTGACGGCACATGTCTCTGTGAGGCGGGGTCAAGATCCGTGTACGTCCATCACTTGGCCTCGGTCACGCCCTAGCTGAGCATTTTGTTTTCAAAACCGTTTAAAAGGTTTTATTTGCGGTGCCGAATGGAAATCTCAAACTACGTGACTCATGGATCTGGCCAAACAAGTTAGTTGGTCGAGCGCGGTTACTTAGACCCCGCGTGTGGTTGCACGCTCAGTCTTGGCTTCCGCTCGAGACCGTAATCCTAGGGTTGGCGAGTATAGGACGAACAACCACTTCCCAAGTGGCCTCCCATACCAGCCTTAGTCAAGTTATCCACACAAAGCTCATCTCACCACGTCATCATATCATACTAGGTTATCGCATCTCCGATTCATCAACCGGATGGAGCAGATGTAACAAACATGTATGACTAAGCGAAGCAGATATGAGGCTCTGGCGATGTGCACAAGCAAATATATCGCGGCTAGGAGCAGTGGATCAGGATATTGAGGCAATGCAGTATATAGGTGAACTATATCTACTAGCATCAAATACTTTGGAATCGAATGCAAAGTACGAGATTCAAATGTTGTTCGAAAGCATATATGAGCAGATAAGAGGTTATGCTTGCCTTGCTTATAAGAAAACAAATATAAATGTTTTCTCGGATAAGTGCTTGACTTGTCGGTTAAGATCAAGTATTCGTCATTTGGACAGCTGGCCTTCTCTTCGGAGTCATGTTCTACCGAGGGGGGACAAACACCGAAAAGAAGAATAACAATCAACACATGGCATCGATGCAATGCGCAATATGTATGAATGATCAAGTTAATGCACTGAAATAAGGCCCTAAACATGTTCGATGGGTTGCTAGGGTTCGCATGTCAGTTATGCATTTTTACTGAATTTATCCCGAAATAGACCCCGAAGGGCAATTCGGGTGATTCTGAAAGTAAGAACCATTTTAAAAGCTCAAATGGGCTTGAAAACATCATAAGCATGTTGCATTTGTCATTTTGAGCATTTTGGTATATAAATTTTAATTTTCTAATTTTATTGAATAAAAACTTATTTTTCTATTCTAAAATGAATTAAACAACATTAAATAAATGCTCATTTTTTAACTTTCTCAAACATATCTGGAAATGACATATTTGGGTAGATTACATTTTTATGAACAAAACCATACTTTTATTTTATTTTTCTGGGTTATATTTTAATAGTTATTGAATTTACCAAATTAACTCATTTTCTATAATTAAAAGGGTGGGTCCACATGTCATATTAATTTCCATTTAACTCAAAACAAGATAATTGGTTTATGACATCACCATGATGCAATGGTGACATCACCCTGCTCTGCTCCCACAGATGATCCTCCAAATCGATCAAATTCGTGCTCAAATCGAAAATCAAAGTATACAGAGAGGGAGAGGAGATCGAGGGGAGTTGGGGGATGCCAACCGGTGACCAAATGGTCGCTGGGATGGCCGACGGTCACCATCGGCAAGGCGGCGGGCGGCGGCCGGTGGTGACAGGGAAAACCGGAGGGGGAGGGAGTGATTGGAGGGGATGAGGAGCCTCACCACGGCGCGCTGGAGCTCGTGGGATGGTCGGAGGGTGCAGGGGCGGCCGGAGTCGGCCGCATCGAGCCCGGCGGCCGGTGACCGGACTTGGAGAAGACGAGGTCGGGGCGGCGTCTCCGAGCTGCCCGTGCTCGATTCGCTTGAGGGAGAGGTAAAGGGGAGGGCGGCGAAACTTCCCGCGACATCAGTTAGTCCGAGGGCGGCCGGAGAGGCGGCAATCGACGGCGGCCACGACGAGCTAGGGTTTGGTACCGTCGAGATTACAGAGAGAGGGAGCAACGGGTGAGAGGATAGGGAGAGGGAGGAGGGGCACGGCTTCTTCCTGATCTCCTCGGCCACGCAAGCAGACGGGCGAGTAGGAGGTGGCAGCGGCGCGGTCGAGCTGCCACGCAGCTCCTTCTTCTGTCCCAACGAAGAAGACAAAGGAGATTTCTCCATAACCTCCTGAAAAGTTTTGGGAAATTACAACTAAGTCCTTTTCCCTTAAAAAACATAACTGAAAACAAACTTTTGAGGGCCTTTTTGAAATCAGAAAAATTGGCAAAAATAATATTTGGAAAGATTGTGAAATTTCCAACCTAACCATATTTTTCTTTGGTGTATTTGAATTATTTTCCAATACAAGATTTTGGAAACCAAAATAAGTACTACATGTGAGATTTTCTCAAACCATTGAAATTCACAATTTAAATTGTTTCAACATGATTAAATTTTTGTTTCCATGCATGTATGAGATGAACACGACACCCCACACCCTAATGTAGCAAAACAGGGATGTTACATTTGTCCTCTACAAAAGAATTCTAGCATGTTTAGTTTAAAAAAGTCTATTATGAATGAAGACGTGGGAATGGTTTCACACAAGACGAGGGTCAAGGACTATAGGAAAAAAATGGAACACTAATGATACAAAACTGTTTAAATAATCGTAGAAGAATAAAAAATTAGTTTATTACACAAAAGTTCAGAGAAAATTATTGCAAAAAAGGAAAAGTAAAAACAAAAAGATGCAAAATTAGAAAACATAAAATCAATTTTGTACAAAAAAAATTGTTATTAAAAATTAAAAACGAAAATCTATAGAAAAGGATACAAATCAGAAAAAAAAACTACAAAGAATAAATTTGAGAAAACCCACAACTTATTTACGGATAGTCACGAAACTAAAAAAAAAATAAAAAATTACTCAGCATTCATAAGTTATTTTTTTTAATCTAGTTATTTACAATGCTTCTAATTATACAACATATTTTTTCCCCTAAAAAAATTAAAT
>JAPCYS010003898.1:0-23683 GCA_028641055.1 Alopecurus myosuroides | reverse complement strand
ATATCCGTGTTCGTCAAAACAATCTTCTTGCTTTACCTTGAACTTCTGGTCAAAGGTGGGAATGGGCTCCTCCTTTGGAAGATTTGAAGTCCCTGCTTCTGCAGTCGTCGCCCTTTCCCGCACATCCAATCGGATGCAACAGGCTGGCTGGACTGTAGGGGATACTCCTCCCGAGCAGCCGAGTTTTCCTCTCCAGCCGCCATTGGAGTATGTGGGGAAGCGGCCGGAGATGGCTTGGGTCCCCTTTGGGCGGCAGATTTCAACTTCTTCCTACCCTTTCCTTTCAGAGTGGTAGGGGCAAGGCTAGAAAAGAGAAAAGGATCAAAATCCGAGATTCAAATTCCGAGAAAGAAGATATATAAGAAAAGTATACAAATGATATAAATTCCGGGATTTTACATAGAAGTGGCGACGGGCACAACGTCAAGATCGATAACTTCCTGGCTGGAAGATGCCTTCTTGCATTTCTGCCCTCCAGACTGAAAGTTGGCTCGTAGTGCAGCCAATTCATCATCGGTGGCAAGCTCGCTCTCAGCAAGATCGAGAAGCTGAGAAAAGAAGTAAAAAACCCCGGATTAGTATCAAAACATCCGAGAAATGGAAAAACTCGAGAAACTCCCCCAAATGACAAATACATACCTTGGGAGCAGGGTTTTGGGCATGATACATTTCTCGACTCTCCTCGTATTGGTCACGAGTTGAGACGAGTTGGTTCACGCGCTTTTTGAACTCTTTCTTGGATAAGGCGCTTTTCGTCGCCCTCATCTTATCATCCGGGCCCGTGTAGTCACACAGGAGCCGTTTGCCGTGGTAAGAAAGAGGCTGAATTTTCCTTCCAAACCAGCATATGATCGTGTCCATGCCGGTTAAAGGAGGAGTGGAACAGACGAGTTTCGTGATTTGCCTCTTGATTCTCATCAGGTCTGGAGGCAAAACCTGGACCGCGTCCAACACCCAATTGTATCGCGGCATGGCCGCGGAATTGATGAAAGGCGGAATGCATGTTTCCTTTCCAGGAAACGAAACATACGAATGATAGAAAAACGATCCCGTACAGAATTTGACAAACTCGGAGGTTTTGATCTTGGGGAACAAATCCTCCCTATACCTATGGAGGTTAAAAGAGATGGTTCCGCAAGTCGTAAGTACACCCTCGGAGGTGTTGCATTTTACATAAAAAAAATATTGAAAGAAATCCAGGCGGGGTTCTATCCCTAAGTAACCCTCAAAGAGGGCCTAGAATCCGGCTAAGTAGAGAATGGAATTAGGCGGAAGATTATGGGGCTGGATTTTGTAATGGTCTAGAACCTAGGAGAAAAACGCAGAAGGCGGAAAACCCATACCTCTCTATATGGGACACCAGAATTACGCATTCTCCGGGTTGTGGAGATGGCTCGGTGTCGTATTTGCTCACCCGCAATTTGTCCTTTAGGACAAATCCGTCTTTCTCCATCGTCGTGAGAAGAGTCGGAACCATGTTACAGTCGCTCCAATTGCCGGTCTTCTCCTCTTCTTCTTCCTCACCTTCAGCAGCGATGGAAGCGGCGACGTCCTCGCTGCAGCGAGCAGTGTTTTCCTCTTCCGTTGTTTCGAGAAAGGAAGGAGGAGGAGGTGTGGCTGAGGGTGGCGGCATAGTTCCGGCGGCGGGTTGCAGATGCCCACCCGCCGGCTCGCTAGCAGCTCCCTCTGGCGCGCTCGCAGCAGCACGTGGAGGAGAATTGAGGATGGGATCGAGGTCGTTGATGATGTCCTAGATGTCGACGGCAGCGTTCGCAGACTCAATGGCGCGGGGGAAATCTCTGGTGGCCATTTTTGGGCGGTGTAGTCGAGAGTTTGAACCACCGATGATTCTTCTGGTGAAGGGCTCGGGTTTTCCTGTCTCTGGAACTTGGGCACTAGGGTGCTTTCATGCTCAAATGGCTCGAGGAGGAAGAAGAATAACCGGAGGCCCCGAGACAGCTATTTATAGCCAGAGCGCGTGGAGATTGGATCCAACAGCCTTTTAGCCGTTCGATGCGCAACGCGTGTAATGCCTAAAATTCCGGGAAATGAGGGGGCGGGGTGATTATTTCTATCTCCTCGTTTCCCACGCGAGAATATGTTAGAGATATGGTTTCAGTCTTTCACTGAACCCAATCGTCTGTGACATCAGCAGGATTTCATCGCTGATGTCACGAGGTTCCTTCTCCGCGACGACTCGTGGGAGAAAATACGGATTTCGGTAAATCCGAGTTTGGCATTAAGAAACTTTGCTGAAAGAAGAACCAAGACAGAAAGCTGGCATTCGTGAAAAGGAATACAACTTCACGATGAACGACGGAATGAAGTCTTAATCCTTCTTGGGGGCTACTGTCGGATATATGCCAACTTGGGGTATGTCAGACATTGGTCAAAGGCCGGATTACCAGGGTGGCCCGTAGGTAATGGAACAAGGTCCATTGGGCGGCCCAGTACGCTGATGCGCAGGAAGCCGGATTCTGGAAGAACCCGGACTACGCCCAATCATGGTCCGGCTTGGAGAATAAGCCGGATGTCGTACTTTCCAAGACAAGATGTTTATCATATTGTTCTAGGTTTCTTTCCTGTAATCCCTAGTCTGGCTATCTATATAAATATGGACGGGAGCAAAGAACAACAACAGATCTGAACTTAGCTAGAAGCCAACTCGCCGAGAGGTTGATCCTCTCTGAGTTAGCGAAACTATACTCACCATTGTACTTTGTATACTTCACGCTTCAGCCCTGATTTAGTGAGATTGCAGGAGTAGGAACGTCGCGTTAGTTGTGACGTACCGAACCTGGGTAAACTCGGTGTTCTCGTTTACAGTACTTCCATGTTCCCCTCGCAGTTCTACCAGTAGGATCATGGCACCCCCGTCTATGAACCTTACTACGATGTCTCTACACTACTATAAATAAACATGTGGGAATTCTTGATGATGTTTTCATTATTTCTAATCATAAATATCTTCCTATTGATTTTCTCATTATGGATATTGAATGCAATGCTTCTTATCCTATTGTTTTGGGAAGACCTTTTCTTAGAACTACGGGCGCTATTATTGATATGAAAGAGGGAAACATAAGATTTCAGTTTCCACTAAAACATCAAAATCACAGAATGATTGATTTTCTTTTAAGTAAAGTTGGCCGGGAATGCCGAGGGTGGAGATCTGGGAGTCACCGGTGGACTATGTTCAACTCGTGGTGGGGGTAGGAGCATTTTCCCCTGACGACCCACAAGTTAAGCGGACCACAACAGTCTTCGAGGGTAAATATAACCCAATTTATTGATTCGACAAAAGGGGGGGCAAAAGAATATTTATAAGCCTTAACAATCGAGCTGTCAATTCAATTGCACCCGAAAAGTATATTGCTTCACAAAATTTATTAGTAGTAACATTGATATAACAACAACAATAGTTTAATAGTAACAGTAGTAGGAAAAAAGTAGTACAATAGTAAAAGCGAATGTAAATGAAATAAGTAGCAGTGCTAAAAACATCGTAGGCATAGGGATGGATGTAAGGGTGTTGCATTAATGAGATCAACCATGTAATAGGGGTAACAAAGTGCATCACAAATATATAAGAGAGTATTGATGAACCACAAGTATAGGGGATCGCAACAGTCTTCGAGGGAAGTAAAAGCCAAATTTATTGATTCGATACAAGGGGAGCCAAAGAATATTTGTGAGCCTTAAAAAGTGAGTTGTCAATTCACTTGCACCTGAAAGTGGACTTGTTCGGAGTGGTTTATCAGTAGTAACAGTTTTATAGTAGCAGCAGTAGTGAAATAATAGCAACAGTGATATGAAAACAGCAGCAGTGGTGATTGAAGTAAACAACGGGATTAAATACTGTAGGCATGGGGATAGATGAACTGGCGTTGCATGGATAAGATAGTTCATATAATGATCAAGTCATGGGCATTGCAGATAAATAAGATAAAGCATCCAAGCACTAAGTAACCATAGGCATGTGCTCCGTAAATAGTCGTACGTGCTCGCAATGTGTAAACAACTTGCAGGTATAATCAAGAAACAATAATTATCATCATGATTCAATAACATGTTCAGATCTGAGATCATGGCATTCGGGCCCAAAGTGGCAAGCATTAAGCATAACAAGTTGCAACAATGTCAATAGCACTAATAGAGGATACTAGGCACTATCCCCTAACAATCACGGCATTATTACATGAATGAACTCATCCAATCCCTACCATCCCCTTCAGCCTACAACGGGGGAATTACTCACACATGGATGGGGGAAACATGGATGGTCGATAGAGAGGCGTTGGTGATGACGGTGGCGATGATCTCCTCCAATTCCCCGTCCCTGCAGGGTGCCAGAACGGAGTTTCTGAACCCCGAAAAAGGATTCACGATGGGGGGGGGAGCTACAGACTTCTTTCTATAAAATTATCGAACCCCCTCGTGTTTTAGGGTTGAAGGCTATTTGTAGTCGAAAGGGGAGATCGAGGGGGGCTATGGGTGGCCCACACCCTGTGCTGGAGCGGCCTAGAGGGGCGCCAGGGGGTGGTGTGGCCCCCCTGTTGCTCTTCTCCTGGCCTCCTTCTGGCTCCCTGGGTCTTCTTGTGTTTTAAAAGCAATGGGGTCTTTTCTGGGAAATTTCCCAAAAGTTGATTTTTCTACACAAAAACAAGACCTAAGGTAATTCTGCTGAAAACAGCATTAGTCCGTGTTAGTTGCATTCAAAACACACAAGTTTAGGGGAAAACAATAGGAAAAGTGTTCGTAAAAGGAGATACGTTTTCGACGTATGAACTCCCCCCAAGCTTAGCTTATTGCTTGTCCTCAAGCAATTCAGTGAAAACTGAGTGCGATAAAAGACTTTCACGAAAACATTTGTTTCATATGATGTAAATATACTCACTATATGATCAAATACTTAGTTCATGATAAGATACATGCAAGATACGGTCACTTAATAGCTATGCAAACCATGAAGAGATAACAACATATTTAATAATAAACAACATGAAGCATAACTATTTACAAGATTGAAGTATACATAATAGGATCTGAGAAAGGGGTATCTCGCTTGCCCTTATGTGTGGGGAAAAACATAAATTCCAGGGCACCTCTGAAGTTCAAGGGAAGACTAGAAGTAAAGATATCAAAGATGCAAGTATCAAGATTATACCACAATCAACCGTGCTTTGGGACAAACACATCACACTAAGAATGATAATTATGCTCTCAAGAAAGTGCTCAAAGAATATGGCGGAGACTCAACATAAAAGTAAAAGAAAGGCCCTCCGCGGAGGGAAGCAGAGATTACTCATGTGCTAGAACTTTTATTTTATTAAACAGAGGTATTGAAAACATTTTTAAGAGAGGTGTATGCTTATGTCAACGAATGGTAAATAGACAATACAGTACGTCACAAGCCAACTGGATTCACAAGAGAGGCTCCCATTGTGAAGGACGTAACTGGTGTAGAAGGTCATCCCTCTTTCTCTTTTATTTACACAATTATTCTTTGACTGATAAATCAGGGGCAAAAATAGTGAAGAGAATTTGTTTGTATTAATGTCGGGCTGGGCACCCCGCTGCCAGCTCTTCTATCATTTGGATAAGCGGATGAATCCACTAATCCAGGGTTTGAAATCCAATCAACAAGTGAGATAAAGATTCTCTATTTATGTCCTCATGAGCTAAAACTGGGGCACAAAACAGGAATAATTTTTAGAAGGTTTTAAAGGTAGCACATGATCAATTTACTTGGAGTGGCAGTTAAATACCACATGTAGGTAGGTACGGTGTACACAATGGGAAACTTTGGTTTTTGGGAGCTGGATGCACGAGTAGAATTCCATAATCAGTACAGGTGAAGTCTAGCAATAGACACGGAGCGACAATCAAGAGAGAAACAACTATCATAATCATGTTTGCGACAAAGTAAAATTAACTGAGGCATAAAATTGATACCAGAACTCTGAGGCAAAATAAATCATCGAGGCTTATTGACTTTTTGTTTTCAGTCTTAGCATGTGTGAGCATGTGCCAAGTCGATTCAAATGAAACAGTAAGAGGAGGCTACCACAATGTCATACTCTTCTATGAATAGAACAATGAGAACAAATATTTATATGACAGGTCATTTACTATTAATAAATTGGAACAAAACATGAGAGAGCACGAACTATTAAGCAGCCATTAATTCACATATATCTTATACGAACAAACTAAGCATGCTCAGATAGATGGATATATGTACAAAAATGAAAGCAAATAGAATTCATACCAGCCTCTCACCACACTTCAATTGTCGTAGATCGTCATTATTGCTCATCACTTCTGGCTTGAATAAAATATATAATAAAAACCAAGCTCCAATGGAATCACGGACGACTATTGAACTCTGCACCAAACTTAACAAAACAAGAAATATTTTTGGAATTTTTGATTAAAGCACGAGCAAACGAGAACAAGCAAACAAAGCAAATTATTTTTTGTTTTTTCAAGATGAAGCAAGAATAAAAGCAAGCAAGCAAACAAACAAAACAAAATGTTTTGGGTTTTTTGAATAGTAAAATGCAACTAAAGGATAAAGCAAACCAACTAAAGAAACAAACAGAGAGAAACAACAGAAATATTTTTGGTCTTTTTGTGTTTTGGAAACCGAAAACAAAACTATAAAAAAAAGAGATGAAAGAAATGAAAACAAGCGAAAGAAACGAAAAGAAGCGAAAGGAACAAAAATATGGATATACAAAGAACCGACTGAACATGATATATAAATGAGTGTGATGTCGGTATACCTCCCCCCAAGCTTAGGCTTTTGGCCTAAGTGGAGATCAATCACCAAGGGGACCATGAGGTGCCACCCCCGTAGTATGTTGAGGAGGAACCCTCCCCCTGATATGTGCTCGAGGATGCGCCGGTGTAATGTGTGTTGTCGTCCTCGGGAGGCGCGTCTCGCCTCTCCTGCTGCCTGTGAAACTCCGTGGTGCTCAGATGCTCGTCTACCTGCTCCTTGGAGAGCGACCACGGTGCCCTGTCAATCTTAAACAAAACAGGTTGCGGCAAAGTAACTTTCTGCTCCTCTCCATCCATATATAAAACTCTATATACTAAATGATCAGCAGTAGAGTTAGAAATGACAAACTGATGGGATTTCATGGCAGCAAGGTGAAGCCTATGTGGAGCAATTATTTCATCATTAGGGTCAATGGAAACATGTAAAGCAGCTGCTGCACGTGTAGCAATAATGCCACCAAAAATTTGCCCAGAAGCAGCAAGGAGGTAAGCAACAAGTGCACCAAGGTTATACTTCGTGCTATGGTTCAGCGCAGCATCAATGAAAGCAAGGTGGTAACTAGAAACGTTGATAGTGTTCTCCCTACCAAGGACACTAGTAGGAATATAGTAAGTAAAGTATCTAAGAGCGGGAAGTTGAATGTTCCTTATCTTCCCACGCTGGGATGAGCGACCGTCATCGTTGGTGACTTCTCGGTAAATCCCCTGGAGGTCTGCGGGTTTATCTTGAATCATGCTCGTTGTTCCGGTGGCGTTGATACCTATAATAGCACAAAATTCTCCCAAGGACAAAAAAAAAGGACTACCATATAACTTGAAGGCAACAGATGGACCATAATATGTGTTCTAAAATTTAAAGCTCTTAACAAGAGTTTTTGTAAGTGCGACATGCTGAGTGCTTTCATCGTCCATAAAGTTGGTTATACCAACTCTTTCAATAAGCATACGAAAGTCAGCTAAAAGACCTGCACTTCTTAAAAATGTACGGCAAGGAAAACTAGATGGGTGAATGATACCATCATCTTCCGCATCGTCAATAGTTGACGCAATAACATCCGCATTGTATGAAGGCCTCGCTGAAGTGGAGACTAAATATTTCTCCACAATTATAACTATCCATCTCTGAAATTTTTAAACAATCATCACAAAAATTAATTTCAAACAACTATAAGGTGGAGACTACCATAGGGACTTATATGAGAGCTAAACATGCATCACAAATACATTATTTCTACTCAAATCAAGCATGCAAAATCACATAAGCTATCACCTACAGTACCAAAATACTCAAGAAATACTTCACTAAATAAAATTCTACTTGGATCATTGGAGGAGTGACATACCGGAGATCAAACACATCAAATATCAGCACAAGTGATGGGATGAAGAAGGAGATATAAAATCCAGAGGAAGAACAGCAAGAACACGGGTTCCAGGAAATATTTTCAGTTTGTGAGGTGAGAGAGAAGACTTTGGCTGGAGAGAGAGTTAGTGGAGGGCCAAGGGTCCCCACACCATGTGTTGGCGCCACCAGAGGCTGGCCGCGCCACCCTATGGTATGCCTGACTGGTGGGTCCCCTCGGGCCTCCCAGGTGGCTTTCTGCCTCATTTTTAACGTAAAAATTTATTATAATTTTTCTAGAATTTTTCGAGAAACTTTATTTTTCGGACTTTTTCAGAATTTTAATAAATAATATTTATGGAAAACAAAAGTGAAAAGGTGGAAAACAAAACCAAAACCAGCACTACAGAGGTTCTATTACACTCTAATGGAAGAATATTCAAACAAAACAAAGGTGGTAGTGGTGAAAACAAAAGTATGGATGGTGAAAACATGCATATCCTCATAAATCAGAGTGAAAATATTAGGAAAACATGCATCAGGGTGGTGGAAAACATGATTGTACTCAAGTAGCAATGTTATATATTAAGTAAACATGGTGAAAACATAATGGGGAAGGTGAAAACATAGTGAAAACATTGTCCTCTTCATTCAAAATCTTTTTGTTAACAAGGGTGATCAATTCTTGTTACCAGAATAATTTTCATATGAAGAAAAACTTTGCTAATCACTAAATATTTATGTTACCTCAACCTTGATAGGCATAGTCCCAATCATAATAATTTCATATTCCTTTGGTGGTACTGGAATAGGACAATAAAATTCTCCAATCTTGATGGTCTCAATATTTTCAATATAATTAAACCATATTTCTTATCAATCTTCTTGGGAAAATAAACAATGTGCTCTTTATCATTAACATTAAAAGTAAATTTTCCTTGAGTGCAATCAATAATAGCCCCTGCAGTATTAAGAAAAGGTCTTCCAAGAATAATAGACATATTATCATCTTCAGGCATTTCCAACACAACAAAGTCAGTTAATATCAGACAATTATTAGCAACTTGAACAGGAACATCCTCACATATACCCACAGGAATAGCAGTGGATTTATCGGCCATTTGCAAAGATATCTCAGTTGGTATCAATTTTTCTAGGAGGATTCTTTTATAGAGATTAAAAGGCATGACACTAACTCCAACTCCCAGATTAGACAAAACAGTTCAAACATAATTATTTTTAATAGAACAGGGAATAGTTGGTATACGAGGATCTCCAAGTTTCTTAGGAACCTTGCCATTAAAAGAGTAATTGTAGCATCCTACCTTTTGGTAAAGGTAGAACACATGTGTAACCTTCTATTCCCGGGATCTCTAATAGCATACACATGACAAAATGAAATATTCATTGCAATAGCATCATTCTACATCGTTGATCTAGTGGATAAGAAATAAAATTTTCTTACAATTGGCATAGTCAACATGGACTAGCCCAATGATAGAGTTTCAAAGTAAACATAGCGGAGACAAATCTTCAATGAGCCTTCTTCATTTCATGCGCCACAGGCAGACATGTTGGAATGTAGGCTCGAGATCCTAAACAATTACTCATCATCCGAATGACCTGCACGTTGGAATATGCAGCCCCCACAGGGGAGGAAGTCAGTACATACAACGTACTGGCAAGTGACACTTGTATGGTGGCAGTTTTGAGGAATGACTAGCTACATGATATTTGGCTGGTGGAGTCTGGGCTATTTGCATAAAGCCAATTTTGTCCTATATTTGATAAATCATTTTAAACAAATAGAAAACTTCTGTACAACCATCATGGCTAAATCCACCATGAAGGTTGACAGTTCATCATGGCTAAATCCACCATGAAGTTTGATAAATCATCATGGCTAAATCCACCATGAAGTTTGAAAATCGTCATGGCTAAATCCACCATGAAGTTTGAAAATCGTCATGGCTAAATCCACCATAAAGTTTGGTAATCATCATGGCTAAATCCACCATGAGGTTTGATTGTGGCATCATGGCTAAATCCACCATGTGCCCTAAAAGGGTTTCTAACATGTTTTAGTTCATTCAGAAAAGATGAGGAGATCCTTCGGCACCAAATCCGTCTAGCTGCTCAACTAGCCCATAACCGGGGACACGGCTAAGATTTTAGTTTTCAAACTCTTCAGAGGTTGTGCACTTTCACCTTGAGACTCATTTTCCCCGAGAGAAAAATGAGACAAGATTTTTGGGAAGAGGGATTCAACCATACCAGTAGTGACTCGGTGCTCCTAAGATTCTACCACCCCTTGTCAATACAACAGGAGGAACCCCCACAACTTAGTTAATCTTGGCAGAGCCCATATTACCTCAAGGCTGCACTAGAAGCTAACTAGACAGTGAAGACCTACAAATCTCTTTAATCCTGGGTGGCGGTCCACAAGTGTACTCTTAGGTGATAACCCCCACATTCATGGCTAAACCACCATGAAAATGGTCCTTAGTAGCCACTCAACATAATCCAAGCAAGGTTCAGTCCACCCGGGTGTTTCATTGGGTTGTTAATTTTCATTTTTCAAAACATCACAACCCAACATGTATCATCAATAGTTGTGATAATATTCTAGCATAGCTAAACTAGTATCTAGTAGAGGTTTCAGGTTGGCTACACACTACTAGGTATTTCTAAGCATAGCATATACTTTGGAAAATAAATAAAATCACCTATGATGCATACTACTGAAAACTCTAATGCAATAAAAAGTGGGACATGAGCATCACTTGCCTTGTGGAAGTTGGTATAGAGTGACTCTCTTTACAAAATAGAACATTTCTCTCCATACAATCTAAAAAATACAAATAAATAACAATAAACAAGCAATTCACAAAAATACAAACAAATACAACAAAATACAATACAGAAGCATAACAAGTTATTCAACTTGATTGGTGTTAACATGGATAAGGATTTTGCACATAATTCAATATGCAAAAAGAATTATGATGAGGTGGTTATTGTTTGGTCTTATATGGACAAGATTAAGGCTTATCACAATAATTCAATTTAAAAAACAATTATGGTAAAAGGGTTTAGGGTTATCTACTAGGGCATGTGTGTTGGTTTTGATCAAAATGATCATGCCACAATTTTCCTAAACAAGGGTTTCACCACACCACATTTAATTCATAATGGCTAACTACTATGGATGGTTTATCTGGAAAATATTACATGTAATGAGTTCTCTGGTCACAAATAGTCTTGGTACTGGTTTCTCTGGTCTAAGGTTACTAAATGGAACAATTTTCCAGAAGAAAACTAATTCAAATTATTTATAGAAATTAAACGAGGTGCAAAATACTCAAATGACTATTTAAATTCAAAAATGCATTTTAATTGGTTCAATTATTATTTTGGGACAAAGGGTAAGAAAGTACACATCCCAAGGATTCCAAAAATATTTTATTTGCAATTTTTGGATTTGTAGAATTTAAAATATGCCAATATTCAGCAAACAAGCATATTTAAATTTGAACCAACTTAAGTTTGTCAAATTTGAATTTGAACAGTGCCAAAACTTTTACATGTCCAGGTGATTTCAAAAAGTCCAAGTTTGCTAAATTTGGCATTATGTTTAAAAAGTTATAATAGTTTGAAGTTTCAGGGGCTATTCTGCAAAATTGCTAATTATTTTCTATTCGGGAGAAAAACCAGAAAAAGGCCAGGCTACGTGGCTAGCTATGATTGGATCGGGAAGGTTGACTGGGCGCTAACTGGCACGCTGACTAGGATTTGCTGACCGGGTTAAGTGGACCACTCTGGGCCATTGGATACATATCGAACGGGCGCTTACCCCTTCGTTTAAGAATTCTAATCTTATTCGTACGATGGAGATCCAACGGACAGGGGTTGATCTGAGAAGTACTCACCGACGGCTAGGGTTCCGGTCACCGGAAATGTCGTGGACGGCGGAGCTGCGCCTCCGAATTCGACGCTGGTGATGACTGAGGGGGTATCCGGGCACAGGAAGGCGACCACGTCGCGCTTCGTTTCACGTTGAAACCATTTGTGTCCTTGGATCACTCCCTCGCTTCCTCGGGTGGTTGCGGCGAGTGAACGGAGGCGGCTCGAGCTCCGGCGAGGCGAAGAAGACACGGCGCGCTTCGTTTCACGTTGAAACCGTTTGTGGCCTTGGATCACTCCCTCGCTTCCTCGGGCGGTCGCGGCGAGTGAAAGGAGGCGGCTCGAGCTCCGGCGAGGCGAAGAAGACACGACGCGGCTGATTGTCTGCGTAGAAAATTAGCCCGAAGGCAACAAATGAAGCGCAAGCGATAGGGGAGGCGGAGAGATGAGCAAAGGGGTCGGGGACTTCCTCTAGCGGCCGGAAACGATGAGGATGGCCGGCGGCTCTTGCAAACTCCGACGAGGAATACCATAGACGTGGGGGAACGAATCGAGGGAGAACGAGAGGGTAAACAGATAGGAGGGGCAGGGGCACTCGTGTAGGGGGTTTTGGAGCGAGGAGGGAAGAGGGAGAGGAGATCGTGGCGTCATCGTTTCTCCCGATCGTGGGCGCGGAAAAATCGGACGGAGGTGCGGGATGACAGGTGGAACCCGGCGGTCAGTGAGAGAGGGAGATGGGCCGGGCTTCTGTTGGGCTGGTAGCGCGCTGCGCTGAGCGACAGGTAGGTGATGTGCTGGCTCGGGCTGGCCTGTTTCTTTCTCTCTTTTTTTGTTTGAGTCTTTTTTGTTTTCTGATTTCTTAATTAATTCATATCTTTTATTTGGAAATTCCAATTAACCTCAAACAAGTTTCTAATTTCTTGTAAAATAATTCTATTTCAATTATGAACATAAATGTGCTGTTTCCAACCCATTTCAATATTGAATTCTGAAAATAGGGATAATGCCTTAATAACACTAAAAATTATTTTTAAATTGAAAATAATATTTAATTGGAATTAGGGTCTAATAAAATAAAGAGAGGTGACCTCAATGTAAATATTGGTTTTCAAGGTCTTTTACTTGTTTTCAAAAACAAAATATTTATAAAAATACTTTAATGGCCACTTCTTGATATAATACATGAAAGGCATACTGAAAATATTTTTGTTCACGTGAAACAATTTTGGAGGCATGGAGAAAATATTATAGATAGTAATTCTCTAATTTTTAATATCATAAACATTTCATAGTTATAAAGGGGTTGAAAACATGTTTGTAAAGAGGTTTGTTAAGAAGAAATAATTTCTCCTTAAAACGAAAACTAGATTTGAAATAGGCTTAGGGTTTAAGGAAGAAAGATAATTTGGATTTCTAAATTCAATTTTCATTGGAATTTGTATTGTTTTCTTTTGTTTCCATCATCTCATTTGGTTTTTGGTGACTTTTTGAACAAGCAAACAAAAGTTTCAATTTTTTGTGATTTTTGAGTTTCTCTAAAAATCAGGGATGTTACAGACTACCACCCTTAAAAGAAATCTCGTCCCGAGATTTGGGAAGGCTAGAAGGAAAGATAGGTGTGGGTAACTGGGGTTACAACAACTGGATGGCTACCACCCTTAAAGAAACTTTTTTGGGTATTCTAAATTTTCTTGTCCTCGGGCTGTGGAGTATATTCTCTTCATCATCCATAATATCCTTGTATAATATTCATCAACTCCTTGTGGGTAGTTGGGGTCTTAATCCAATCATACAATCTTTAGGGTTCCACCTGATATCATTCACTCCTAATAGGGTGTGCCTATTCTCATTGCTTGAAGTATATCTTTACTCTAGATGGTTTGAGCAGAACTTTATCTTGCATTAGAGCTCCAGATCAACACAAGTCTGTTGAACTACTTTTGACTCTGAGGGGTCACCCTTTGGGTTAATCATAAATCCTTGGGTAGTCTAACTTTCACTTCATCTACTTGGATGGCATCAGGAGCAAGGAATTTTATTTCTCCTAGGCCACTCCACAACAAGGGTGTGGCGCATTTCTTCCCATGCAGAGCTTCAAATGGTGCCATCTCAATACTAGCTTGATAACTGTTGTTGTAGGAAAATTAGGCATATGGTGAGTTGCCATCCCAACTATATCCATTGTCTAAGACACATGCTCTCAACATATTCTGTAGAACATGATCCACTCTTTCAGTATGGCCATCTGTTTGAGGGTGAAATGATGAGTTGAACTCCAGTCTGGTTCCTAATGATTCATGTAGGTTCTTCTAGAAGTGTGAGGTAAACTGGGCACCCCTATCAGACATAATACTCTTGGGAAACACCATGAAGATAGACGATCTTCTTTATGTAAATATCAGCCAACTTAACCCTGGGTATGTGGTCGTTACTGGCACAAAGTGTGCTATCTTTGTAAGACGATCAACCACTTCCCAGATAGAATCATACCCTGATTTGGTTCGAGGTAATCCAATGATGAAGTCCATACCAATTTGTTCTCATTTTCTTGGCGATCTTTCATCATGTTGTTGTATCTCTCGAATGCAAACACCATGCTATTGCTAACTAAACTCTCATGGTAGTCAATGTCTTCAATTGTGATTCCACCAAGATATGCTTTGTCCTCTCCAAAGTTTAATACGTTTCAGCAACACTTGCCTAATATAGGGGTATTATTGCATCTTACCGGTCTATGGTCCAGGCTTAACGTTGTCGCCTCTCTAATAGGTATGTCACTCTAGATTTATCGTCCCTCATATCAAAGCGAATGAAATGAGTAGTCGTCATGGTAGCTACTCCACGTCTCACCCAAATCATTACTTCGTAATTGGTACGGGGAATCTCGTTTGATAACACTAGGTCACCTTTCTTGTCTAACAGATAGTTTCCAATCTGTAAGACAAACCTGAACTAATCTATCGTTTCTCCATCTAGTGGTGTTGTGTAAACTCTTTGCACCTCTAGTTGAATAGTTGCATCTTCTTCATATGCTCTTCTCATAGTGTAGGTAGTTTTCCAAAAACTTAGCTCCTTTGAATCAGACTCCATATGTCCATTATCACTTGTTGATAAACTTGCTGCCCTGTAGGATGGTGGGGGCTTGCTCATAGATGTGATTGTTTCTTTACACAGAAGAACAGAATCCTGAGGTCTTTTATATCCCCCTTTGGATGGTTGTCTCAAAAGGTGTTATTGGGTGTCAATTCGGTTGTTGCACTCCAACTTAGAAACTAAGTATGGTTGGTAAAGGGTTATGGTGTTGGGTTTGGTTTGGTTTGGTTTAGCATGGATGGGTAGAGATTTAGAAAGAGACTAAGGAAGGTTCCTACCCAAACAAAGCAGAGCAAGGCAATTAATCTTACAAAAAACATCTAACAAGCATATAGCAAACATTCATCACTCCAATCAACAAGGTTTAACAAACAACCTAGTATTGTTATAACACACACAATTGTATGATCAATACACTAACACGTTAACATCGTTCTAACAAAGTAACTAGATTGTTGGTCTCATCTATATCTTCTTGAATTTCTTCAAATCCTTCTCTCATTGTATTGAGGTGTTGATCTTCATGTTGAAACCGAAGGTCATGTGAAAACTATTCCCTTCACTCCATGATTTTTCACCAACCATGTCTTGATGGAAAACAAGAGGTAGGTCATCTATAACAAGATAAGAATATTTTGAAGGTGAATAATAGATGAGAAGTTATGAGAAAGATTAGTATGTGATGTTGTATTTATATAGATTTGAAGAAAGTGTATTTTCAATCCTAGGGTCTTTTTCCTAGTTCTAATCCAAACTTAGGGTCTCGATCCTACATGCAACACTATGCTCTGATACCATTTTGTAGCGTCCTACCTTTTGGTAAAGGTAGAACACCTGTGTAACCTGCTATTCCCGGGATCTCTGATAGCATACACATGACAACATGAAATATTCATTGCAATAGCATCATTCTACATCGTTGATCTAGTGGATAAGAAATAAAATTGTATTACAATTGGCATAGTCAACATGGACTAGCCCAATGACAGAGTTTCAAAGTAAACACAACGGAAACAAATCTTCAATGAGCCTTCTTCATTTCATGTGCCACTGGCAGACATGTTGGAATGTAGGCTCGAGATCCTAAACAATTACTCATCATCCGAATGACCTGCATGTTGGAATGTGCAGCCCCCACAGGGGAGGAAGTCAGTACATACAACGTACTGGCAAATGACACTTGTATGGTGGCAGTTTTGAGGAATGACTAGCTACATGATATTTGGCTGGTGGAGTCTGGGCTATTTGCATAAAGCCAATTTTGTCCTATATTTGATAAATCATTTAAAACAAAAAGAAAACTTCTGTACAACCATCATGGCTAAATCCACCATGAAGGTTGACAGTTCATCATGGCTAAATCCACCATGAAGTTTGATAAATCATCATGGCTAAATCCACCATGAAGTTTGAAAATCGTCATGGCTAAATCCACCATGAAGTTTGGAAATCGTCATGGCTAAATCCACCATAGAGTTTGGTAATCATCATGGCTAAATCCACCATGAGGTTTGATTGTGGCATCATGGCTAAATCCACCATGTTCCCTAAAAGGGTGTCTACCATGTTTTAGTTCATTCAGAAAAGATGAGGAGATCCTTCGGCACCAACTCCGTCTAGCTGCTCAACTGGCCCATAACTGGGGACACGGCTAAGATCTTAGTTTTTAAACTCTGCAGAGGTTGTGCACTTTCACCTTGAGACTCATTTTCCCCGAGAGAAAAATGAGACAAGGTCTTTGGGAAGAGGGATTCAACCATACCAGTATTGACTCGTTGATCCTAAGATTCTACCACCCCTTGTCAATACAACAGGAGGAACCCCCACAACTTACTTAATCTTGGTAGAGCCCATATTACCTCAAGGCTGCACTAGAAGCTAACTAGATAGTGAAGACCTACAAATCTCTTTAATCCTGGGTGGCGGTCCACAAGTGTACTCTCAGGTGATAACCCCCACATTCATGGGTAAACCACCATGAACATGGTCCTGAGTAGCCACTCAACATAATCCAAGAAAGGTTCAGTCCACCCAGGTGTTTCATTGGGTTGTTAATTTTCATTTTTCAAAACATCACAACCCAACATGTATCATCAATAGTTGTGATAATATTCTAGCATAGCTAAACTAGTATCTAGTAGAGGTTTCAGGTTGGCTACACACTACTAGGTATTTCTAAGCATAGCATATACTTTGGAAAATAAATAAAATCACCTATGATGCATACTACTGAAAACTCTAATGCAATAAAACGTGGGACATGAGCATCACTTGCCTTGTGGAAGTTGGTATAGAGTCACTCTCTTTACAAATAGAACATTCTCTCAGTACAATCTAAACAATACAAATAAATAACAATAAACAAGCAATTCACAAAAATACAAACAAATACAACAAAATACAATACAGAAGCATAACAAGTTATTCAAATTGATTGGTGTTAACATGGATAAGGATTTTGCACATAATTCAATATGCAAAAATAATTATGATGAGGTGGTTATTGTTTGCTCTTGTATGGACAAGATCAAGGCTTATCACAATAATTCAATTTTAAAAAAGAATTATGGTAAAAGGGTTTAGGGTTATCTACTAGGGCATGGGTGTTGGTTTTGATCAAAATGATCATGCCACAATTTTCCTAAACAAGGGTTTCACCACACCACATTTAATTCATAATGGCTAACTACTATGGATGGTTTATCTGGAAAATATTACATGTAATGAGTTCTCTGGTCACAAATAGTCTTGGTACTGGTTTCTCTGGTCTAAGGTTACTAAATGGAACAATTTTCCAGAAGAAAACTAATTCAAATTATTTATAGAAATTAAACTAGGTGCAAAATACTCAAATGACTATTTAAATTCAAAAATGCATTTTAATTGGTTCAATTATTATTTTGGGACAAAGGGTAAGAAAGTACACATCCCAAGGATTCCTAAAATATTTTATTTGCAATTTTTGGATTTGTAGAATTTAAAATATGCCAATATACATCAAACAAGCATATTTAAATTTGAACCAACTTAAATTTGTCAAATTTAAATTTGGACAGTGCCAAAAATTTCTACATGTTCAGGTGATTTCAAAAAGTCCAAGTTTGCTAAATTTGGCATTATGTTTAAAAAGTTATGATAGTTTGAAGTTTTAGGGGCTATTATGCAAAATTGCTAATTATTTTCTATTCGGGAGAAAAACCAGAAAAAGGCCAGGCTACGTGGCTGGCTATGATTGGATCGGGCAGGTTGACTGGGCGCTAACTAGCACGCTGACTAGGATTTGCTGACTGGGTTAAGTGGATCACTCTGGGCCGTTGGATACATATCGAACGGGCGCTTACCCCTTCATTTAAGAATTCTAATCTTATTTGTACGATGGAGATCCAACGGACAGGGGTTGATCTGAGAAGTACTCACCGACGGCTAGGGTTCCGGTCACCGGAAATGTCGTGGACGGCGGAGCTGCGCCTCGGAATTCGACGCTGGTGATGACTGAGGGGGTATCCGGGCACAGGAAGGTGACCACGACGCGCTTTGTTTCACGTTGAAACCGTTTTTGGCCTTGGATCACTCCCTCGCTTCCTCGGGCGGTCGCGGCGAGTGAACGGAGGCGGCTCGAGCTCCGGCGAGGCGAAGAAGACACGGCGCGGCTGATTGTCTGCGTAGAAAATTAGCCCGAAGGCAACAAATGAAGCGCAAGCGAGAGAGGAGGCGGAGAGAAGAGCAAAGGGGTCGGGGACTTCCTCTAGCGGCCGAAAACGACGAGGATGGCCGGCGGCTCTTGCGAACTCCGACAAGGAATACCGGAGACGTGGGGGAACGAATCGAGGGAGAACGAGAGGGTAAACAGATAGGAGGGGCATGTGCACTCGTGTAGGGGGTTTAGGAGCGAGGAGGGAAGCGGGGAGAGGAGATCGTGGCGTCATCGTTTCGGCCGATCGTGGGCGCGGAAAAATCGGACGGAGGTGCGGGATGACAGGTGGGCCCCGACGGTCAGTGAGAGAGGGAGAGGGAGATGGGCCTGGCTTCAGTTGGGCTGACAGCGCGCTGCGCTGAGCGACAGGTAGGTGATGTGCTGGCTCGGGCTGGCCTGTTTCTTTCTCTCTTTTTTTTTAGTCTTTTTTTTTTGTTTTCTGATTTCTTAATTAATTCATATCTTTTATTTGGAAATTCCAATTAACCTCAAACAAGTTTCTAAATTCTTGTAAAATAATTCTATTTCAATTATGAGCATAATTTTGTTGTTTCCAACCCATTTCAATATTGAATTTTGAAAATAGGGATAATGCCTTAATAACACTAAAAATTATTTTTAAATTGAAAATAATAATTAATTGGAATTAGGGTCTAATAAAATAAATAGAGGTGGCCTCAATGTAAATATTGGTTTTCAAGGTCTTTTACTTGTTTTCAAAAACAAAATATTTATAAAAATACTTTATTGGCCACTTCTTGATATAATACATGAAAGGCATAATGAAAATATTTTTGTTCACATGAAACAATTTTGGAGGCATGGAGAAAATATTAGAGATAGTAATTCTATGATTTTTAATATCATAAACATTTGATAGTTATAAAGGGGTTGAAAACATGTTTGTAAAGAGGTTTGTTATGAAGAAATAATTTCTCCTTAAAATAAAAACTAGATTTGAAATAGGCTTAGGGTTTATGAAAGAAAGATAATTTGGATTCCTAAATTCAATTTTCATTGGAATGTGTACTGTTTTCTTTTGTTTCCAACATCTCATTTGGTTTTTGGTGACTTGTTTAACAAGCAAACAAAAGTTTCAAATTTTTATGATTTTTTAGTTTCTCTAAAAATCAGGGATGTTACAGTAATTATCAAGCATAGTAGAAATTTGATCATTAGGAATCTTCCTTTGGTTAGAAACAATATCTTTCATATATTTTGCATAAGGAGGCAATTTAATAGCATCATTTAAAGGAATTTGCAAGAACAAAGGTTTCATCCATTCATAAAACTTGTTATAGTGTTCTTCTTCTTTTGATTTGTGTTTCTTATTAGGATAAGACATTGTTTTTTGTACCCAAGGTTCTCTCTCATTACCATGTTTATTAGCAATAAAATCTTCCTTACTGTACTTTGTATTTTTAGTTTTCTTTTCAGGTTTCTTTTCAATTTCTTCTTTATCAGAGGCATCATTCTTTTCATTACCACTTTAAGTTTCAGCATCAGAGATAGATATACTATTAGGATCTTTAGCAAGTTCATAGGATTCTACAGTAGTTTTTTGTTTCTTCTTCTTTTTCTTCTTAGTATGTATACCATCATTATTAGTTTGCTGAGAATCTTGTTCAACTCTTTTAGTATGTCCCTCAGGATATAGAGGATCTTGTGTAGCAATACCACTTCTAGTTCTTATTTCATAAGCATGTTTTTCTTTAGAAGCATTAACTAGCAAATCTTTTTGCACTTTAGCAAGTTGATCAATTTGAGTTTGAACCATTTGAAAATGTTTAACAAGCATTTTAACATCACTAGAGGTTCTTTCTATAATACCATGCAAATCATCAATAGCTCTAGAATTTTCCATTAGGTGATTTTGCACTCTTATATTAAAATTATCTTTCTTAATAACATAATTATCAAATTCATCTAAGCATTCATCAGAAGGTTTTCTATAGGGAATATCTCTACTATCAAAATATTGGAGAGAGTGTACCTCCGTGGGTGATGAGTGAGGGATTGGCTTACATAATTCTTCTATAGGTGGAAGATTCTTCATATCTTCAGATTTAATACCCCTCTCTTTAAGAGATTTCTTGGCTTCTCTCATCACTTCATCATTTAATTCAATCATTCCCCTATTCTTGGGTGTTGGTGTTGGTGTTGATACTGGAGCAGGGGTCAGCTTAGGTTCAACCATAGTCCAATCATCATGATTTTGGCTTATTTTAGCCATTAATTCCTCAGCTTCTTCTGAAGTTCTTTGCCTGAAAACACAACCATCACAACTATCCAGGTATGTCCCAGATTCAACAGTTAGTCCATTATAGCATATATCCATAAGTTTATTATCTTCTAGCTTATGACCAGGTGTAGCCCTAACTAAAGAACATAACCTTGCCCAAGATACAAGCAATTTCTCTTCTTCCAATTGCTTGAAATTAAATATATTTTGTAAAGCCGAATGTTGAGCACTAGCAGGAAAATATTTCTGAAAGAAAGCATTAATCAAACCAATAGGACTATCAATAGATCCAGGAGACAAATTATTAAACCAAGTTTTAGCTTCATCTTTTAGTGAGAAAGAGAATATTTTAGTAACAAAGTAGCTACATTTCTTAAGATCATCAGATAATAAACTACACAAAGAGGAGAGCTCATTCATATGTTTCATAGCACTTTCATTTTCAGTACCACAAAAAGGTTCTTTCTCAACAATAGATATATAAGATAAATCAAGAGAGAAATCATAATCTTTATCCCTATTATTAATAGGAGAAGTGGCAAACTTAGCATCAGGAGATAATCTATATTTAACAGCACGACTTTCAATAAGACGTATAACAACATCTTTATCCTTCATAGCTTGTACTTCATCGATAAGATCATCACTAAGTTCAATATAGGAATCATCAAAATCATCACTAGGATTCTCTCTGAACTCAGGTGAAAAAGCAGGAGTAACAGGATTTTTATCAGGAGTTTCAGTGTTTGAAATATTTTTAGCTTTAGCAATAGTAGAATCTAAGAAAGGACCGAGAGAACCACTCTCATCAAGCACAGTAGAAGCATCATCAAAAGTATCAGAAGTATTTTCAGATTCATCAGAAGTAGCATGTGTATGTGGTGGTGTAAGCAGCTTACTCATAACAGACGGTGAACCAAGAGCAACAGAGGTGTTCAGAGTTGTACCTCTTCTTGTAGTGGATGGTAATATAGAATCTCTTCCATCACGAGTTTTACCCATGATGAATGATTGTCAGTAGATAATAGTACTCTCTGGTGAGCTTGCAAAAAAACTATGCTCCCTGGCAACGGCGCCAGAAAATAGTCTTGATGACCCACAAGTATAGGGGATCGCAACAGTCTTCGAGGGAAGTAAAACCCAAATTTATTGATTCGACATAAGGGGAGCCAAAGAATATTTGTGAGCCTTAACAAGTGAGTTGTTAATTCACCTGCACCTAAAAGTGGACTTGTTCGGAGTGGTTTATCAGTAGTAATAGTTTTATAGTAGCAGCAACAGTGAAATAATAGCAACTGTGGCATGAAAACGGCAGCAGTGGTGATTGAAGTAAATAGTGGGATTCAATACTATAGGCATGGGGATAGATGAACGGGCGTTGCATGGATAAGATAGTTCATATAATGATGAAGTCATGGGCATTGCAGATAAATAAGATAAAGCATCCAAGCACTAAGTAACCATATGCATGTGTTCCGTTAATAGTCGTACGTGCTCGCAATGAGAACTTGCACACCATCTTTTGTCCTACCAGCCCGTTTTCAGCGAGGCCTCAAGGAAACTACTGGTAATTAAGGTGTTCCTTTTAATAGAACACCGGAGCAAAGCATTAACACTATGTGAACACATGTGATCCTCACATCACAACCATCCCCTCCGGGTGTCCCAATTTCTGTCACTTCGGGGCCACGGGTTCCCGACAACGATATGTGTAAACAACTTGCAGTTATGATCAAGAAACAATAATCATCATCATGATTCAATAACATGTTCAAATCTGAGATCATGGCACTCGGGCCCAAAGTGGCAAGCATTAATCATAACAAGTTGCAACAATGTCAATAGCACTAATAGAGGATACTAGGCACTATGCCCTAACAATCACGGCATTATTACATGAACGAACTCATCCAATCCCTACCATCCCCTTCAGCCTACAACGGGGGCATTACTCACACATGGATGGGGGAAACATGGATGGTCGATGGAGAGGCGTTGGTGATGAAGGTTGATCTCCTCCAATTCCCCGTCCCGGCAGGGTGCCAGAACGGAGTTTCTGAACCCCAAAAAAGGATTCGCGATGGCGGCAGAGGTACAGACTTCTTTCTGGAAAACTATCGAACCCTCTCGTGTTTTAGGGTTGAAGGCTATTTGTAGTCGAAAGAGGAGAGCGAGGGAGGCTCTAGGTGGCCCACACCCTGTGCTGGCGCGGCCAAGGGGGGCGCCAGGGGGTGGTGTGGCCCCCCTGTGGCTCTTCTCCTGGCCTCCTTCTGGCTCCCGGGGTCTTCTAGTGTTTTAGGAGCAATGGGGTCTTTTCTGGGCAATTTCTGAAAGTTGATATTTCTGCGAAAAAAACGAGATACCAAGGTAATTCTGCTGAAAACAGCGTTAGCCCGTGTTAGTTGCATTCAAAACACACAAGTTTAGGGGGAAACAATAGGAAAAGTGTTCGGAAAAGGAGATACGTTTTCGACGTATCAAGTATCCATGTAAAACTATCCTAGGAATGTTTCCCGAGAATTGTCGTACGTGCTTGCAATAAGAACTTGCATGACATATTTTTTCCTACCACCCCGTTGCTACGGGGCCAAAGAGGAACTAATGGTAATTAAGGCACTTGTTC
>JAPCYS010003202.1:0-23694 GCA_028641055.1 Alopecurus myosuroides | reverse complement strand
GAGGTTGCGCTCTTTTGTCACCGTCGTCACTCTAAACACCGTTTTTTTTTTTTTTTGGGGTATAGGTACTAAGCATGATTCGACTGTTTCGCGGCTCCGTGCATCCCGAAAGCTCTATCCTCTTCTTCCCGGTCAGTCCGGTTGTGCTGTCGATGACAACTTGAAGCACGGGTATAGTAGTATATAATGCTGCTGCCGGAAAGTATGAGCTCTTGATAACTGCTGCCTGCTGTGGTTATTGGCCAGCCCCACTGCGGTTCTCATCTGTTTTAATTTTGGCCACGGCTGCAGTTTACCGTGAAAAAACAGCTTGAAACAAGAGTTGTTTGGTCAGTTATCTTTACTGTTTTTTAGATGAGTGGCTTTTTTTTTTTTTTGATAAAGGGCTTTATTACTCAAAAATTCAAGCATTACACCCGGCCTCTGCATCGTGAGATGCACACAGCCTCAATCCGAAAATGAAAATAAACAAAAATGACAAAGCTACAAAATCCTCTGTAGACTGTAAAGCTACGAAATCCTCTGTAGAATGTCAATGCTATGGAGCCTCAATCCGTAGATCAAGCGGCCATCCATGTGGGATAAAAATATCCCTCGCCACCTGCTCCAGTCGTGCACATGCCTCCATAAAAAGGCCTCGTAACTCCCCTCGCTGTAATGTGGACCACGAACGGAGAATACCTGTGCTCCTGAATAGAACCTGCATACGAGAAAAATTTTTATCATTGAAAATCTTGTCATTTCTACATAGCCAGAGCGACCAGATAACTGCAAGCGCTCCTACCCTAATAATAGTCTTAAATCGTTTATCTACCCCATTCAACCAGTTACCGAATATATTCGCAACGGAAGTGGGTTGATATAGATTCGAAGCCATTTGGATAGCGGACCATATAGAACGCGCAAATGGGCAATCAAAGAATAAGTGTTTAATTGTCTCATCGTGAGAACAAGAAACACACTTAGAGCTTCCATGCCAATTACGTTTGACAAGATTATCTTTTGTGAGTATGACCCCCTTACGAAGGTACCACGCGAAGATCTTAATCTTCAACGGCACTTTCATACGCCATACATTTTTGAATATATCGATTGGCATATCCGATTGGATTAGGGCTCTGTACATGGAGTCCACCGAGAACTGTCCATTCTTAGTGATCTTCCATCGAAATTCATCGGCGCCTGGTGTAAGAGTAACTGTAGTTAATCTATCAACCAGGTTTTGCCAAGACACTAGTCTAGGCCCGATTAAATCTCGCCTGAACGTAACATTAGGAGGTGATGTTTGCATGACCGTAGCCAGCGTATCCTCCTTATGTCGCGCAATGGTGTACAAGGCCGGATACTGTTCTCTGAGTGTGGTATTGCCTAACCACTTGTCCTCCCAGAACCGTATCTGTGATCCATCCTTAATCTTAAATACCCCATAGCGAAAAAACTTATTTTTGGTCGCCATGAGTCCAGCCCAAAAGTGTGAATCACCTGGTCTCCACGTGACCTGTGACATTGCTTTCGAGCCTATGTATTTGCGTTTCAGGATAGTCTGCCAAACGCCGTCTTCGGTAAGTAGTTTAAAAATCCATTTACCAAGTAGGGCTGAATTCTTGACATGGAGATCATGAATACCAAGCCCCCCTTGATCTCGTGGACGACAAACTACATCCCATCTGGCCAATCGATATTTCTTTTTCTCGTTGTCACCTTGCCAAAAGAATCTAGATCGGAAGTAATCCAATCTTTTTAAGACTCCTTTGGGTAACTGGAAGAATGATATCATATACAGTACCATATTAGTAAGGACTGAATTAATGAGTACCAGTCGTCCACCAAGTGACAACAATTTTCCTTTCCAACTAGCTAGCCTTTTCTGCAGACGCTCTTCGACTTGGCCCCATTCTGCATTAGTCAATCTCCTGTAATGTATTGGTATTCCCAGATACTTAATAGGAAACTGACCTTGCTCGCATCCGAATAACTCGGTATACTGCGCAACTGCATCATGGGCCTCGCCAAAGCAGAACAATTCGCTTTTATGGAAATTAATTTTTAATCCGGATAAACGCTCGAACGCTGAAAGTATTAATTTCAGATTCGCCGCTTTCTCCAAATCATGCTCCATAAATAGAATTGTATCGTCTGCATATTGAAGGATCGACAATCCCCCATCTACAAGATGTGGAATTATTCCCTCAATTAGGCCATTTTCTTTGGCTCGATCGATCATGATTGCTAACATATGTGCCACAATATTAAACAATACGGGCGATAGCGGATCACCTTGTCTCAAGCCTTTCTTTGTTTGGAAGTACCGGCCAATATCGTCATTGACTTTGATAGCCACACTTCCTCCAGCTACGAAACTGCGAACTAGGGTACACCACTCCTCTGAAAATCCTTTCATTCTCAGAGTCTGTTGTAGAAACTCCCAATTCACTTTATCATAAGCCTTTTCAAAGTCTATTTTGAGGATTACCCCATTAAGCTTTTTCGTGTGCAGCTCATGTACGGTTTCGTGTAAAGTCACGACCCCATCTAGGATATTCCTACCCTGCATAAAAGCAGTCTGTGTAGGTTTTACCACATGGTCTGCCACCGAATTCAGCCTAATAGTTGCAACCTTAGTAAAGATTTTGAAACTAACGTTAAGCAGGCAAATAGGACGGTACTGTTGTATCCGTTCTGCGTTCAAAACCTTAGGTAACAAAACGATTTCCCCAAAATTAAGGCGATATAACTCCAGATGTCCACTCTGCAAGCTATCAAACATTTCTAAGAGATCATGTTTAATGATTCCCAAAAATGCTGATAGAACTCTGCCGGACAACCATCTGGACCAGGTGCCTTATTATGTTCCATCTGAAATATCGCCTTCTTTACCTCCTCTTCAGAGAAGGGAGCAGTAAGAAAAGCGTTTTCTTCCATTGAAACTTGGGGAATATCATCTGTGCGGCTCTCATCCATGGTAATATTACCCACTTCGGGAGCCCCAAACAGATCTTTATAGAACTTTGTGATATAAGTCTTGAGACACTCTTGTCCCTCAATGAGACCTTCCTCTTGTTGGAGACTTTGAATCCGTTTTTTCCTATGTCTGCCATTAGCAACATTATGGAAATAACGAGTATTCGAATCTCCTTCAAGAATGAATTGAGCCTTCGATCTTTGATACCATTTGAGTTCCTCTTCCCGCAACATATGTGCTACTTTCGCATTGGATTGACTTTTCAGTTCAATCTCTTGCATAGATAGCAACCTAGTTTCTGCGAGCCGGTCCAACTCATCAATAATGGAACAAAGACGTTCTTTCTCCTTCTTTAGCATCCCGGTCGTATGTCTCGCCCATCCACGGAGATATTTACGCAAATTGCGCATTTTATTATTCCACCTCCGTATCGGGTTATCACCTACAACCGGTTTATGCCATACTTTCTTTACTAGATCATCGAAACCATCCTCAAAAACCAACCTAGTTCAAACTTGAACTGAGTATGGCCTTTTGGTTTTGATGTACCAGTTGAGAGAAGCAAAGGGGCGTGGTCTGACAGAGACTCAATACGTTCTAGAGCACGTACCGTTACCAATGGGAATTTAACTTCCCAATCGGTACTCATTAATACGCGATCTAGCTTTTCGTATGTAGGCTCCGGCAAACTATTTGCCCAGGTGAACTGTCTTCCGGACATGTAAACCTCTCTCAAGTCCAAACTATCAATGACAGCGTTGAACAGGAAAGGCCAATGACCATCAAACCGTCCCCGGCTTTTCTCGTATGGAAACCTTAGCATATTAAAATCGCCACCAATTAATATTGGATGTGGATTAGTATTAGCCAAGTTAACCAATTCCCGAAGAAAAGCCTCTTTGAACTCTTCCTGGGCAGCACCATACACAGCGACTAAACTCCATACGAAATTGTCGGCACGGTTACGGAGGTGTAATTTAATATGAAAATCACCATCCGACCTTGCTAACACATCAAAGGAGTCAGTTTTAACGCCTAGTAAGATACCCCCCGACCTGCCGCGAGGAGGAATAGAATGCCAAGTAAAGTCGATACCACCTGAAAGGCGGTTCAAAACACTCACTTGGAAATCTCGCCTCCCTGTTTCGGAGATAGCCAGAAAGTCCAAATCGTGATCCCTGACGTATTGTGCAATATTCAAATGTTTAGCCAAGTCTCCAAGACCTCTGCTATTAGTGAATAAGCCATTCATCGGGAAACACATGGATTTTTAGGCGGTCTCGCAACGTTTCGCGGTGAGTTTTTCCTCTTTTGCTTAGCGGTTTTGGATTTCCGGCCGGATGCATATAGATCAACTAAGGATCCAAGCCCGTCCTCATCCAATCCCACCTCAGTCACTTCCCCCACTAGATGTGATAAAAGCTGTCCATCCGAAGAGGCATACGCTGAATCATCCATGTGAGGTATGTCCACCATGGAAGAAGCACTCGGTTTGACCGTTAAACGATCAAATTCCATATGCTTCAACACATTAGTGGACAACGTGATCTCCTTGTCATTTTTTCCTAATGAAACACCAACTACACCTAAACTAGAGGATAACTTGGTATCTGAAAAAGAAAGAAATGAACGAGGATAAGAACCCATACCCTGCGGTGGAGCTGAGTACAGTGCCGCCTTTCGCCGCATGGCCTTGGACATGGCGTCCTCGTCCGTCGATGAAGCCCCGTCTGCAGCAACTAGGTGGCGAGCGCTACGTCTGAGCCCACCTTTAGGCTGCCCAAGAACTCCAGAGGAAGGCGCCACGGCGGAGGGGGGCAATGTCGAAGAAGAAACCCCCCCGACCACCATGTCCACATCCGCCAAGACCGGGACCGGAACCGCAGACATCGACTCCTCACGAACCGGGGGGGGGGGGGCGTGCGCTCCCTCGGCCCGTCGTCGACGCGCGCAGCAGGTGACTGCGAGCCGCCCCGCCTGGTAGCGGCAGGCACAGGCAGTGCATGAGAAGGCCCAGCACTAGCCCGCCCTCCGCCACTAACTGTCGCCTGGGCGGTAGCCTCCATCTCCTCCCCGCGCGCCGCAGGATGGGCCTCCGTCCGCTGCGCCTGGGCGGTGAATGGCGTCGAGCCGCCCGGCCCAGCATCCGCCACCCGCTGCGCCTGGGCGGTGGATACCGACGAACCGCCCGGCCCAGCAACATGCGCCCTGGAGCAGCTGGGCCCGGCTCCTAACGGGCCACCTACCGTCAGCTCCGCCTGAGCGACAGATAGGGTCGCCCCGCCTGGCCCAGCTGCCAGCCGACGGGAGCTGCTGTGGACCGCCTGCAGCGCGTCCTTACGCCCCGCCTGGGCGACGATCGGACTGGTGCATCCCGCCGCCTGTGAACCACCCGAAGAAGCCGCACAAGACGGCGTCTCCACCGACGCCAGCTTGGCGAGAAAATCGCCTGATGACTGCAGTGACCGGACAATCTCCTTTCCCCTAGGAGTGGCCGGGGACAAGTTGATTGGCGTCAATGCATAGCTCTTCAGCAACTCCAACGCCTCAGCATGGGCCGTATTACCACCATCCGCAGGAACCGAGTCAATAGCCATACTCGTAGCATCTCCCGCATCGCCCTCCAGATCAGCAGCTGCATCAGGTACATCATCTCGGACCCCCCTGGTAGAAGACTCCGTGGGCGTCTTCAAGTCCCACATATAAGGTACGAAATCTGTCTCTGGCACATAATCCTCAGGCTCCGGGCGAAAAGTGAAGCTATATCCCTTCAAACGCAGCACACCATCAGTTCTCACGTAAGGACCCACCTCGTCCACCTTGTTGAACACCTCATCATCTGACAGTGCCAACCTCAGCCGAACAATACCTCTGCGACGTAGAGCCAACAGGTCCACATCTAAAGTGATACCGATGAGGGATCCAACCGCCCACAGACCCAAGAAGTGTCTCAAAGGGTTTGGCACACCTTCCACATGGACCCATGCCTGCTCGAACTCCAACTTAGGCTCAACGTCTACCGGCTTCCACTTGCTGAACAGCAGTCTAGTAGATTGAGATGGCACCCCGAAATCCATCCCATCAAATCTATCCAATTCTGTCACAGACGGGAACACGACCTTGAACCGATTATCCCCGCTAGGAAGTGCTTCCCACTTCCACCGCGGTGCAGAACTCATGCGAGCAACCGTGGCCTCGACCTGTTTCGCCGTAGCGGCAGAACCAACCACAGTGACCAGCGCCACCGGCCCTCCAGACACATCTCCCTCCTGAAACAAGCTGTCCGGAAACTGGGAGAACATCGTGTGCAAGCTACCAATCCCACCAATGGACACAGTCGGCTTAGGAAGCCTGAGCGTAGGACACTTCTTCATAGGGTGCGTTTTTGAGTCGCACACATAGCAGTAGTGTTCCACCGGACAATCCCTCGTCGCATGTGTGTTCACCTCGCATCTCCAGCACCTAGTCTTCCGAACCATCACTGCCGCGGCAACATCAGCTCCCACGGGTCCAGCGGCGGGGAGGGCCAACTGTTCAACCACAGGAACTGGTAATGCTACAGCTGCGTCGTGAGTCCCAGTAGCCACTACCTGAGCCGTCTTCTTCTTTTTGTTCTTGCGTTTCGCCACCCCAGTTGCTGCCACCGTACCAACCGCGAACTGCCCAACCACTGCCGTACCCGCCACACCGGGCGCTGCCACTGCTGCCGCCAATGGAACCGCTGCGGGAGCAGCAACCGCTGGCGCCATGCTCGTTCCCGCGACACCCGCCGCCGCGCGAGCCAGACCCGGTAGGGGAGGCACCGGCCTAGGGTTAGCCGGCACCCCCTGCGCAGGCGCAAACAACGGCGGCCCGGCCAGCGGCCTAGCCACGCCACCAGCTGCCACACCGCGTCCAGCACCGCCGCCCGCTTGACCGCCCCGCCCAGCGCCGCGTCCCCGTCCAGCCGGCGCCGGACCCGGCAGGTGTTGGGGCTCCGCCATCTGCGAGGCCGAAGGGAGCGGCGACGCCAAGGCCTGAAGATACGATCTGCGGCGGCCCGGCGACGTACACGAAGACGAAGTCGAGGAAGTTCTTGGCGAAGCACGCGCTGTCGTCGATGAAGAACCGGGTGTCTCCGACGCAGACGCAGAGACGGTGTGTTGCGATCGAGGCGCAGTAGCCCTAGCGGGACTCGTATCGGATCGAGCCCACATGCTCGCGAACGCTTCCGCCAGGTAGGCCCAGGGCCTGGCGCGTTGGCCCACCGCATGCAGCGTCGGCCCACCAGTTCGAACGGAAGCAGCCCCGCCGCGATCCGAAGAACCCGGATCGGACACCGCGCGGTCTTCGTCCTCGTCACCGGCGCCTTCTTGCTGGACGAAACCAGCGGGGAAGAAATCCCCTAGACAAGGTGGAGGGGTCAACCTTGGCCTAGGAATCGGACCCCGCCACCCCATCCTCACCGCTGGTCTCCGCAGCGGCTGCCCGGGAGGAGCAGACACGGCCGGCGGCGAAGAAGACCGGGACGTGGACGCCGTCGAAAACGGCTCGCCCCCCACGACCTTCTCCTTGGACCTCTCCCAACTTCTTGATGCCTTCGTCGGAAACCCAATCCTCGACCAGAACTCGCCGGCGATCTCCTCCTCCGGCCTCGGCTCCCGGTGCACGTCGCTCGGGGAGATGGAGCGATCCTCGCTGAAAACCTCTTCAGCTACTCGCACCGCCGTCTCCGCCGCATCCCAGACGTCCCCGTCCGCAGTCGCAACCTCCAAGGCGTCGAACTGGTTAGCCGAGCCCCCGCCGCCGAGATCACCACCGGCCGTCCCGAGACTGGAGCAGAGCGCGGCACGCAGACCGCCCGGCGCGAGCGTCAGCCTCCGGCGATCCGGCACGACGCCGGGAACGACAACCCTTCCGCGCGATCCGCCCCCCGAGTCGCCCCCCGAGTCGCCACTCATCCTTGAAGCGGCTTACCTTGCTCTTCTTGGTGCTCTCCCCCGATTCCACGTAGGGTGAATAAGAGCATTAGTGTGATGGAGATCCAGTTCAGCGGTAACAAGGAGGGGCATCCGCGCTGTGTCTCTGTATCCTGATTCCCTGAAACGTGTTCTGTTTTTGTTCCAAGGAAAGTGGTGGCGACTGGCGAGTCGCTGCCGCTCGGAGCATCGGTCCGTGGCATGGCCGCGCTCCCGATTCCTGAATCGTCGCCTCTGACGGCCTGAGCGCACGCACCTGCGGGCGGGGCGGAAAGAGACCCAACAGGCGACTCCACTCTACTCTGGCGGGAGTACTCGCTTGCTTGGCTACCCATCCAATGCACGCACGCACGCTGTGCAGAGGCTTTGTTGACTCTGCTGATCTGTATATCTCCCCCCTCGCATTCAGGTTTTACGTATGGGCTTCTGATCTCGATCCTCCTTTTGACCGTCACTGCGAGAGAAACCCAATGGGCAAATTTCTCTTGCTCCCACGGCATAGCCAGCCATACTGCATGCTCGCGCTGCTTCTTCCTCTGAAAAGAAAGAAAGAAACTCTCGCAGTGTTCCACGAACGGTGCACGAAAGGGGCCGCTACGCTCGAGTCGGTCTCTTGGGCGGATTACAACAAGCAAGCGCGACCTACCTGCCGGGCTTCTGCGCGTGTCCACGTGGCACTGCCTGGATGGCTTTTCTTCGCTTCCTTTTGTCTCGTTCGGCGCTAGATTAATTTTCCACGAAGCAAACCCCTCTTTTCCGTTCCCCCACGACTCTTCCCCCCACGACCCAAAAATACAGTTTCTACCGTCCCGCCGCCGCCACCACAGCTCTCCGGTCGTTGCCCTCACGACTCTGGCCGGACATCCGCCGCACGCACGTGCAGCCGTCGTCCTTCCTACCCCTCGCGCCGTCGAAAGGTCGAGCTCACCGGTGGCGGCGGCGGCAGTGGCAGCGCAACCTGTCCAGCTTCTCCGTCAACACCACCACCGCGTCCGGCCGGCGACCAACTAGAGCAGTAGCGGAGAGGAGGCAGATGCAGCAGCCGTTACTGTCCCGAGGAGGCCTCAATATTGAGTTCTCGTCTCCGGCCTCCCATCCTTTCTGGCCATGGCCATGGATCTTGTATCCCGTGCAGGTACAGATGGTCCTCTCGTCTTTCCTTTTCCCCGTTTCTCATAGATCGATGGTCTTCTTTAATTGTTGGTTTGATTTGGATTCATTCTGATGGTACGGGCTGCAGGAAAGCCCTAGCTACGGTTCGAGGAGGCTGTGGAGATGGTTGGCTGCTTGCCGCGTAGTCCCTATTTCGCCGTAGTATGTTTTATTTTCTACTTCTTTTCCATTGTGCAGAGGAGGATATATGTAGAGTAAGCCTTTTTTTTTGTTTTCTGGATTCTACAGATTGTCAAATAGTGAGATCCACTTTGTCACATCAATGCAAGGTGATGTCAAGATTTGAGTTCATCCTGTTATGAATGAAATTGTTTAATGTACATAATTGTTTGGTAAACCTGATACATGAAAGTTACAGAATTATCTGCTTCTTAGGTAATTACAGGACAATAATATCTTGGAATACATGGTGTGTTGATGCTTCAGATAAGACCAATGTAGTAACAATGTCAATGTGTGCCTTTTGAACAAGTACGTTGATGCTTCCGAGAAGGCCAATGTAGCAACAATGCCAGGATGTGCCTTTTACCTGTTACAAGCACACACAGGTCTTTTGAACCAAGTATGTTGATGATCGTTCATTCCCCAGTCAGTGGCATGCGAAGAGCGCACCGGTGCGTACCGGAGCACACGACAGGAGTGAGTATTTTCATCGGATACCCGGCTCAGCCCCAGGTGAAAAGCCCAAGCATAGGATGCCCCTGCACTGCACGCTGCGTGCGTGGCAGTTCCGTTTCGGCGCAGTCTCGTAGTTTTCGGCAGAGCCAGCCAGCAGCAGTATACTAGTATGCTAGAGCCTAGAGGTTAGGAGCAAGGCAAGAAGGTCCAGTGAGGGCCCGGCCTGATCTGGCTCACTCTCCCTATTTCGCGTGTGTGTTAAGCCGGGGAGATTCTGTAGCTTTGGAGGTTTTCCGCGCCGTACGGCCGCTATACCAAGTACTGGTACTGTGGTACAAGCTATACTCGGCTCCTACGAATCAAAGATTTATACGGACACCAAATATTAGGGCTGTCTGCGACACTGACGAATGAGGCTCCCCACAGCCTTGGAGGTATTGCGGCAGCCAAGTCCGCGGATCTGCTTGGATTTGTATCCGTAGCTCTCCACTTTGTAGTAGAATGTAGCATTTTTTTTTTGAGTAGAACGGCCAGCTTTATTCAACTAACAGAGGATTTACAGAAATTCCCACTCCCGTAGGAGGGGTGATAAACCACACACGCCTACCAACTTCTAAAGATGTTGCCGATCTAGCAAGCCGATGTGCTTCTCCATTAGCTTCTCGCCGTTCGTGCCCAAAAATTATTTCCTGGAACTCCTCGCTTCTCGCTTTAATTTCTCGTAACATAGTACCATGCACCCCTTGCATCACACCACCTCTGAAATCTCGAACAATGTTTAGGCAATCCGTGATCACTTCTACCCTTGACAGTCCCAGGTCCTTCGCAAGACAGAGAGCCTCAACACACCCCAAGGTCTCGAGCACTTCAGGATCAGTCAATCCACTCCTGGTAATTGATGATGCTCCCATAAAATGGCCTTGTTCACTGCGGCAGATAACTGCATATGCTCCTATTGCCTGGGTTTTAGCCACCGCACCATCGACCTGGATCTTGGCAAATCCAGTAGGTGGTGGCTTCCATGGAAGAACCCCTCCTCGTGGTCCTCCTTGAACGGTGGTCACTGGTTTCATGATCGCCAAAACTTCTGCAAGATATTTAGTGATGAAAGCATGTGTAGATAAAGGAGACTGGAACTCCCCTTCATGTATGATCTTCCTTCTCGCCCACCAAATCGCCCATAGAGTGATTAGAACCTCGATGAAATTTTCCTGGCTCAAAGTGCTGCTTAGGGAAAACAGCCACAACTTTGGATCCTCCGTTTCATCACCAAAAAGTGGAACCACGAAATCATCATCCTTCATCGCCCAAACCGCCCTTGCCATATTGCAGTCTAAAAGCGAGTGCCTCCAGGTATCGACAGCTGCATTGCACACCGTGCACACCGGTGTCGTGGTCATCTGACGATGAGCCCGTAGTTCACCCGTAGGGAGCGACGATCTGGCCAAACGCCAAGCAAAGACGCGAAGTTTCGAAGGAACCCGTACCTTCCACAGCCGTGTCCACTGTTGTTCATTAGATACCGATGATGAGTTCTCAGATATTCCCTCCACGTACTGGACTCGACGATGTTTCATATCAGATAACAATCGATACGCCGAGCGCACCGAGAACACTCCAGTCCTTTCCTGGCTCCAAGCCCAGAAGTCAGGCTGATTAATATAGCTGATGGGGATTTGCATTATAGCTTCAACATCCATAGGCAGCAGATGGGCATTCAGCTGCACCGCATTCCAGGTCCTTGTTACGCCACACATGAAATCAGAGACCCTCTGGGGCGGTTCCGATGACGTACAGCAGATCGGACGCATGCTCCGATCCCTAGGGATCCAATTCTCTGTCCACGGGCAGGTTGACGTCCCATCTCCAATCCGTTTAATAAGACCGAGTTTCAGTCTGTCTCTTCCCTCACATAGTGATCTCCAGATGTGAGAAGGTTTGGAACCCAACACAGCCGAGAGAATATCCGAATCAGGGAAATAGACAGCCTTCAAAATGCGAGCACTCAACGTTTCTGGCTCCATAAGTAATCTCCATACCTGACGAGCCAAAAGAGCCAGGTTAAACAATTCCATATCTCTGAAACCTAGTCCACCACGATATTTCGGCATTGTCATTGAGTCCCAAGCCACCCAAGCCGTTTTCCTTTCTCCCTTCTTACTACCCCACCAAAATTTACGCACCAAAGAAGTAATGTGCTCACAAAGGCCCCTAGGAAGTTTGAAAAGAGCCATGGAATACGTGGGTAATGCCTGGATCACTGACTTTATTAAGATTTCCTTTCCCCCAACCGATAGAGCACGCTCCATCCAACCTTGCAAACGTTTCCAAATTCTGTCCTTCAGGTAACCAAAGGTCCCGTTTTTCTCTCTTCCAACATCAGACGGTAATCCCAGATATCTCTCATTCGGAGATTAATTAGCTACCTCCAAAATTCCTTTCAGCTCTTCCCTGGTGCTCTCAGGGCAACCCTTGCCGAAATATATTGAAGATTTATTGTTATTTATCCTCTGACCCGATGCATTGCAATAAGTTGCTACCAGCTCCTTTAGATTTTGCACACTTGTCCTCTCAGCCTTACAGAACAGCAAACAATCATCTGCAAAAAGCAAATGGTTAACGTGAGGTGCGGTCTGTGCTATATGGATGCCCCCAATCGATCCTCTGTCCATCGCATGCTTGAGCAAGCACGATAATCCCTCCGCCGCCAATAAGAAGAGATATGGGGATATAGGGTCGCCTTGTCGGATGCCTCTAGTTGGTTTAAACTCCACCGAACTTGCACCATTAAATAAGACCGAAAAGGAAACCGATCTCACACCCCTCATCACCGCAGCCACGAAGGAATCCGACAGTCCCAGCTTTCTCATAATTGCTTCTAGATAATCCCACTCCAATCTGTCATACGCCTTCTGCATATCGAGTTTGAGAGCACAGTGAGAATTACGCTTACTTCTATTATTCTTCATGAAGTGAAGACACTCGTAGGCGGTGATGACATTGTCCGTTATGAGGCGTCCCGGGACAAACGCCGATTGTTCTGCCGAAATCATGTCAGGGAGAATTTTCTTCAGACGATTAGCGAGCACTTTTGATGCAATTTTAAAAATCACATTGCACAAACTAATGGGCCTGAACTGAGAGAGATGGGTGGGGTTTGATATCTTGGGAATAATCACAATGAACGTCCTGTTTATCTCTTCCAGTGAGTCTTCTCTCCTAAGCATCCGTATAACAATCTTCGTGATCTCGTTACCGCATAAGTTCCAATGCTTTTGAAAGAAATGAGCCGGGAAACCATCCGGTCCCGGCGCTTTAGTGGGAAACATTTGAAAAAGTGCTCTCCTCACTTCCTCTTCCGAGTATTCTTCCTCTAGCTCCATATTCATTGCTCCAGTAACCTTTTGAGGTACATGCGATAATACCTCTTCAATACCTATAGTAGGTTCCGCCGTATAAAGGTTCTCATAGAACTCCTTCGTCATCTCCTCTAACTCAATCGGGTTATCGCAGAGGGTACCATTCGACCTAACCAAACGAGTCACTTTGTTTTTCTTCCTTCTCTGGCTCGCTTTTTGGTGGAAGAAACGAGTATTTTTGTCCCCCTCCATCAACCACTGGATACGCGCCCTCTGCTTCCACATAATTTCCTCTCGGAAACATAGTTCTGCGATTCTGCCTTCCACCTTCTTCTCCTCATAATCGGGGCCTATCCGCAAAGGGTCTGCCCTAAGAACAACCAGTCTTTTCCTTAGCTCCCTTAGCTCTATCCGTACCGCCCCAAAGGTGATCTTTCCCCAGCCCGCTAGGCCCGAGGCCGTGTGCGTCAGTTTCTGTCGCAACTCATCGATATTGCGGGCTGGCTGGCTCCCCCAACAATCATCAAGAATTTGCTTGAAATTATCATGTCTCTCCCACATAATCTCGTAGCGGAACGGCCTCTCTTTAGCGATTCTCTGATTATGAGCCTCCATCTCATTTAGTAGCAGGATAGGCGAGTGATCAGACTTCACCGCGTGGAGATGGTGAACAGTCGCCATTGGGTACAAAGCAGACCACTCTCCTGACACCAGCACTCGATCAAGCCGTACTCGGCAATACTCATTATTCTGTACCTTTCTTTCGAAGGTCCAGTCTAGCCCAATGTACCCAATATCACAAAGCTCACAGGCATCCACCACCTCTCTAAACTGGTTAATCTGCCACATCTCCCGGTCATTGGGACCCATTTGTTCTTCCCTCCTTAGAACCTCATTAAAATCGCCAATGCAAACCCATGGGAGATCACTGTCTGCCTTCAAGAACCGCATCATGTCCCAAGTGCGATAACGCAGACTCCGATTAGCCTCACCATACCACGCTGTCAGTCTCCACGTTTCTTTTCCCTCCTCTTGTACTTCCATATCTATATGGTATTTGGAATAATTTCTCAAATTGAGCTTCACGGAATCCTTCCAAAAAATACAGAGGCCCCCACTTCTGCCAGAACTATCAACACCAAACGCATGATCAAAGCCTAGTGTTGCGGCTAAACCTTCCACCCTATACTTCGCAATTTGTGTCTCCATGATACACAAAATTGCCGGCGAATGTATACGCGCAAGATCGCGCAGCTCGTTAACTGTCGCGGGATCGCCCACACCGCGACAGTTCCACCCCATGGTACTCATTGGGCTCGGCGACCCTCCAAGTCGGAGGCCGCCGTGGTTCCCATAACCTTCTGTAAATCCACCGTTTTTTGCTGTTTTGATCTCTCACGAGGGGAAACATATTGTGGTGGCGCAGGTGGGATCTTCTCCCCCACCGAGCTCTCACCATCATCCTTCTGTTCCCCTCCCCCTATTTCCTCTTTCTCTTCTGTTGTTTCGCTGACATCCAGTTTGCGTCTAACTCTTCCGTGGCCCCCTTCAGAAGACTGCTCATCTACTTTTTTCAGTGGACTTTGGGCTGTGTCGTCCATATCATCATCTAGCTCAGCATCCTCCGATGATCTCTTCCTAGGCACCGAGAGCCCCCTTCCACGACCCCTACCTCTGGTCGGCACAAACTTCCGGGGTTCATACATAGGTTGAGTAGCCCGACGCGATGCAAGCATCCACGACCCGTACTGTAGCTTGTTCACATCCCACGCACCGTCGCCACATTCTTCATGATTGTGTCCCATCAAACCACAATGCCTACAGAAGAACGGGACCTTTTCATATTTAACTGGTAGCATCTTTCTCTTCAGGTAAAGCCAAAGACACCACTCTATGGTTTGTTTGGGTGAGTCGACTTACTCGGAGCCGCACATAATTCCCTTCGAAAAACAATTTTGGGTTTAGCTGAACTTTGACTTGACCTACCCTCCTAGCCAAACCATCAACGACTTCTTGCTTTCGGAAGATTTCAGGGATGCCATGTATCTGTGCCCACACTGTCATACCTCCAAAAATTACCTTCTCCGGGTCGATGAGACCGTCATAGTCCTCTAGCATGACTCCCCAGCCACGGAACGTCCAAGGACCTTGATGAACCACCTTCTTCCAATCCCCTAGACAGTGCATCTGAAAGATGAATAAGTTCTCTCCCGCTTCACGGAACCCCGGATCCCTCGCAAGATTCCAGATAGATTTCATCTTCTCAAACAAAGCCGTTCCGCTAAACGATCTGTTCGTTAAAACTCTTCCGATTGCTAACCAGCGCGCCTCCTTCTTGTATTCTCTGATTGCTTCCTCCCCCACGTAAACATCATCAAGTTCGTCATCGTTCAGTTGGAGATGCTGAAGGATGTCATCGATTTCCTCTCCTCCTTGATTGTCCACTCCCGATCCTCCATCCGCTCCCGATCCTCCATCTGCTGGAGCTTTTTCCGCCATGTCCTCCTAGGGTTTCGATCGCCCGAGGTTCACAATCCTCACGCAGACCAAGGCCGGGCAGATAGGCCAGCTACCCCCGTGATCAGCCCGAGTCTATCGCAAGGACGGTGCGAGCGCCGGTAAACCGCTGGTAAATCTCACGGTGGCTTGATCGCCGCCGGAGCACTAAACCCTAATCGAGAGGGTTGGGGGAAGAGCACACGAGCTGGAACTGTTTTTTCCTGAATAGTCTGTAGTAGAATGTAGCAGTGTACCAACCTTGCACTGAACCATACGTGTAGATGTAGTGTACTCCCGTGGGGGCGGGGGGTCGCGGCGAGGAGAGGGAGCCGACGGCGAAGGCCGGCCCATTAATGTTCCCTCCTCGATGCCTGAAGCGCATGGGCTGTCCTCTCTCTCCACCAGCACTGCACGCTGCGCGTATGTGTGTGCGCGCGCGTATTCTATGGTGCAGCTCATCTCTGGCACTACTCTACCGAAATAGTAAGGCCATCTCCAGTCGTTCGGCCCCCCAGGTTTCAGATCGGCGCTTTTTAGCGTTAGCGCCGCCCCGCACCAAAACCTGGGGGGGCCGATTTCACCAGCCGTTCGGCGGCCCATAATAGAGAACGGCGATATTGTTTGAAACTTCATCTTCCCGCCCCAAAATATAGAGCCCTAGTTCGGCGATCACGGCAGCCATGGTTTGGGCAATAATATTACAAAAAAGCCACAGGTGGGCGATCAAATAGAGTCTAGATCGGACAGACGGGCGCGCGCGGCGTGGGCAAACGGAGGCGATCGGGTAGACGCGTCAGCCGGCGTCGGAGCAGGCGGCGAGATCGGCGCAGCATCCTCCAGGTCGATGACGGCGTCCGAGCAGGCAACGGGCTCGGCATCCTCCAGGTCGACGACGGGCTCGGCATCCTTGTCGACGACGGGCTCGGCATCCTTGTCGACGACGTGCGCGCTCGTCGGCGCGGTGGTGTAGCTGGTGCCACCGGACGACGTAGTCGGGGCCGGGGGCGCGCTGATGTCGGTGAGGATGAGGTTGCACTGCGCCAGGAACCAAGCTCTCACCTCGGGGGTCATCGCGGCCGGGTCGCCGCCCCTGAGGAAGGCGAGGTCATTGTTCCTCTTCTTCGCCACGGTGCCAGTCCTGAGGAGGTCGATCTTGACCTGCGAGTTGGCCATGAGCGCTGCCCATCGCTTTGTGGAGACCTCGTCCCTCTTGACGGCGTGGGCCTGGGCGTCGGCGATGCAGGTCTCGATCGACGCCTGGAGCTTTGCCGCTGCCGGCGCACCGTCCCTCGCCAACTTGGCTTTCTTGTGGCCCATCGGCGGACGCCCTTCGGACGCACCTGCAACCACAGCGTCGGGAACGTACTCCTTGCCCTTGCCAATCGACCGCCGCACCTCCGCCCACTTCTCGCACTTCTCGATGAGGACGAAGACGTGGAGGAATTTGAAGTCGGAGCCCTCGTCGTTCTTGTACGCCTCCACATCCGGACGATCTCCATCTCGCGGTTGGCGCCGCTCTGCGGCCTCATCGAGATCTCCTCCTGGATGCCGTGCCATTTGTTGCAGGACGCCTGGATGTTCGCCCAGTGGTTCGCCATGGCCTTCTGGCCGCGGTCGGTGATGCAGCACGTGTAGTGGGGGTCATGCGCGCTCATCGTACGCCGTTTTCACCCGCTTCCAGTAGTTGTCGGCGTGCTGGTTCGCGCCGACGACCGGGTCGTGACTGACCGTCTTCCACGCCTCGGCGAGGAGCGCGTCCTCCCTGGTCAGCCACTTGATGCGGGGCTCGGCGGGGGGCAGTGGCACCTTCGGTTCCTTGCAAGGACGGCCAGGGCCCCGGCGCTTTCGGCCATCGCCGGTCTGTTCTGTCTCCTCCGGAACCACCGGCGTCTCGTCCTCCTCGTCCTCTTCGCCCTGTTCCTCCGTCACCTGCGTGCCGGAACCTTCGCCGTAGTCACCACCGCCCTGCGCGAAGAACTCCCCGCTGTGCTCGAGGAAGCCCGGGCTCGCCGCAGCCGCCATCGAGCCGGACGCGATGATCTCCTCCATGTAGCTGTCCTGGGGCTGAAGCCCGGCGAGAATCGCACGGCGGTGGGACGGGGAAGCTGCGTAGCCCGGCGCGGCACCATACATCATCGGCGGGTGGTAGGGAAAGGTGAGGTTGGGGTTGACACCTCCCAGGGAGTCGCCTTCGACGAACCAGGCAGGCGGCGGGTGCGGTGACATGCGTGGTGACGGCGACGGCGACTGCTTCCAGCCGGCGAACCTTGGGCCGAGAGGGCTCTTCTTCTTGGCGAGCGACGCCGCGGAGGCGACCGGCGTAGGTGGCTCGTCCGGCGCGGTCTCCTCCTCCTCGTCCTCCAGCTCGTCTTCCTCGGCGGCGGCCTGCTCCTCCGCCTGCAGCTGCGCCATCAGCTGCCTCTGCCGCTGCGCTGCCTCCCTCCCCCGGCGCTTCATGTTGGCCGTTTCCAGGCGCGACCTCTCGGCGATCCACTCCTTGTTCGACATGCCGGGCGGCCGCTCCTTCGGCGCCCTCGGTTTGCGCGGTTTCTTGGCCGGCTCGGATGCCGCGGGAATGGATACAGCGGTGGCGGCGGCGCGGGGACCTGTAAATCGGGCGGGAGCCATAGCGTCTAGATCTCGGGGGCGGGGGGAAATGGCGGGAATGGACCGGGGGAGGAGGTAGTTGTGGAGGGAAAGTGGAGGGAGGCGTCGAAAAAAGGGAGGGAAATCGTCTTCCGTCGCCGACAGGCGTGGCCCACGCGCGCATTTCGCCCCCCAAGCCGAACCCAGCGCGCTGGGTTCGGCGGCGCCAAACGGCGCGAAAAACGGCGGAAAGCGGCGCTAAATCGGTTCCTGGGGGGCGACTGGTGCGAAACGGCGCCAAACGGCGCGAAAAACGCCTCTTGGGGGGGCTCGGGGGGGACGACTGGAGATGCCCTAACAGTAGTTATACATAGTTTTAATATACCGTCCAATTCCACGATACGAGTACTAGGCAAGGAACGACAAGGGGCCTTCTTTGTGTGTGGGGGCAATTTGTTGATATTTTCCCCACAACGGACCTTTAATTTAATCCTAGTACCATATACTCCTACCGTAGTATTAATTAGATACTCCCTCCGTCCAAAATACGAGGCGTCATTTAATTTCGCTGGTCAACGACATACAATTTTGACCATGGTTTGCCGTTATAATATGTTCATATAAATAGTGTAAAGATATGTGAAATAATAGTGCATACCCTTATAACATGTCCATTTAATAGCGTGGCTTGTATTTCGGGACGGAGGGGTAGATTGTTTTCCCTCTATCTCTCGGAAGCAAAATTTTGTTTTCCATTCGATGCATGTACTCAAGGCATTGCGCCGTACTAACTCCATTCTAAAAAATACGGCGTACTCTATTTCGTTTCGTTTGACCGAACCTTTGACCAACGATTACGCATTTAATATGCGACATAAGTAATAAAACTCATAATCATAGTGAAATACTTTTTAATAGAAATACGATGATATTAATTATATGTCAAAAAATCATATATAAATTGCTGAAATTAGGATAGGCTTACAGGCCCATTAGACAATTTCCATTTAATCCCAAAGGCCCATGCTGCCATAGCAAATGGTGGGAGCTTAGTCCCACATTGCTAGTTAGGAGAGTTTTGCACCAGTTTATAAGGTGAGCTCTCTCCCCACTAGTGTGAGTTGGTATGAAGAGAGAGGAGTAGTGGAGGTGTTCCACACGCGCGCTCCTCCTCCTCCGCCGCCCGCCTCGTTGAGGTCGCAGTGGCGGACACAAACACACAACTCATACGCTCTGCATCCACCCATTGTCGTTCCTCTCTCTGTTGCTGCCGCCGGTGTTCCCATCCCGTCTACCGCGTACACGGCCGATGGGAGAGCAGACCTCCGAAACCCCGCCTCTCCAGATCCTGTACGGGAGAGGGGCGATTAGGTTTTGGGGAGCGTCTCCTACGCGACTGCTCGCTGCTGTACGTCTACTTCGACTACTACCTCATCGTCAACATGGCCACCGAAGCCGAACGAGCTGCTGCTGCCGCCACTGCTGCCACCGAGGCCGCCACCGCTACTGCCGCCGCCGCCGCGGCTGCCGCCACTGCTACGTCTACTGCCAACTGGCAGGTCTCAGGGTATAACACGTTTATCCCTGTCCTTGTTATTTCCATGTGTGCGATACTAGTAGTTTGCGTAGATGTGTTTACTGTCAATCTAGTATACATGAATATGGTTAATTATCAGTATGTTTACGTCATGCTCGTGATTTATACTTGGATTAATTTAATCTGTAAATTGCCTAGATTCTTAACAATCCAAAAACCTAATATGTGTAGGCAATTTTCGATTCATGGTTTTGCTACTGCACTGAAACCGGACCCGTTTACGGGGACGTATTTTAAGCGTTGGCAGACCAAAACATTCTTATGGCTCACGGCTATGAACGTGTTCTGGGTCGCCGGTGTCACTCCCACGGAAACGATTACTCCTGAACAGGAGAAGGCGTTTAGGGATGCCACCGTCGTCTTTGTTGGATGCGTTCTAACCGTGATCGGAGAGAAGTTTGTTGACGCATATTTACATGTGCGGGTTGCCAAGAATTTGTGGGAGGCGCTCGAATCCAAATTCGGCGCAACCGATGCTGGCAGCGAGATGTACAGTATAGAGCAGTTCCATAGAGCAGTTCCATGACTACAGAATGGTCGAAAACCGTTCTGTTTTGGAGCAGGCTCATGAGATATAGTGCATCGCTAAGGAGCTTGAAATTCTCAAGTGCGTGTTACCGGGCAAGTATGTCGCGGGATGCATAATCGCTAAGCTGCCTAATTCCTGGAGGAGTTTTGCCACTACTCTGAAACATCAGAGGCGTGAATTCTCAGTAGAGGATGTCATCGGCCATCTGAGTGTTGAGCAGAATTCGAGGGCAAAGGACTCGCATGGAAAAGGGAATGAAGGGACTTCTGCGGCCAATATGGTACAGAAGAACTACAACTCCCACAAGAACAAGGCGAGGACTGGTGTCCAGCAGAATACCGACTTCAAGAAGAAGGCTAAGAAGAACTTCAAGAAGGATAAGAAGAAAGATGGCTGCTTCACTTGTGGTTCACTGGAACACTGAGCTGTGAAGTGCCCAAAGAAGTATGTGAAGCCAGGACGGGATTCCAAGACTGTCAACATGATCGTGAGCAACAATGAGAATGGGGCATCTGGGTATGGTAATTTGTTTACTGTATTTTCAGTTTGTCAGTCTACTGATTGGTGGATTGACACAGGTGCAAACATTCATGTGTGTGCTGACATCTCATTGTTTTCTTCTTATCAGGTCACAAGGAACGGGTCCGTATTGATGGGGAACGGCGCAAGTGCTTCTATACTTGGTGTTGGCACAGTCGATCTGAAGTTTACTTCGGGAAGGATCGTGCAGCTCAAGAACGTGCAGCATGTCCCCGCGATCAAGAAGAATCTCGTTAGTGGCCCCCTTCTATGTAGAGAAGGATTTAAGTTGGTTTTCGAGTCCAATAAAGTAGTTGTAACGAAATATGAACTGTTTGTTGGAAAAGGGTATGAGTGCGGAGGTCTGTTCCGCTTTTCCCTCGCTGGTTTTTGTAATAAAGTCGTGAACAATATTCATTCGAGTGTTAATGAAACAGAAGTTTGGCATTCACGTCTTTGTCACGTTGGTTTCAGTTGCATGACGCGGTTAGCAAAACTAAATTTAATTCCAAGTTTCACTTTAGCCAAAGGTTCTAAGTGTCATTCGTGTGTACAAGCAAAGCAACCTCGCAAGCCCCACAAGGCTGCGGAGGAGAGACACTTGGCGCCATTAGAACTCATACATTCTGATCTCTGTGAGATGAATGTTGTGTTGACTAAAGATGGAAAGAGATACTTCATGACGTTAATAGATGATTCCACTAGGTTTTGCTATGTATATATGTTAAACACTAAAGATGAGGCTCTACACTACTTTAAAATCTATAAGGCAGAAGTTGAGAATCAACTTGAAAAGAAAATTAAACGAATCCGGTTAGATCGTGGTGGAGAGTATTTCTCTAATGAGTTTGACTCTTTCTGTGCGGAACATGGCATTATTCACGAGAGGATGCCTCCCTATTCACCTCAGTCAAATGGAGTTGCCGAACGGAAAAACCGTACTCTAACAGATTTGGTTAACGCCATGTTAGATACATCGGGTTTATCCAAGGCATGGTGGGGGGAGGCTATATTGACATAATGTCATGTCCTGAATAAAGTTCCGACGAAAGACAATGAGGTCACTCCCTATGAGCAATGGGAGAAGAGAAAAATAACACTCTCGTACTTACGTACTTGGGGATGTTTGGCGAAAGTCAATGTGCCGATCCCCAAAAAGCGTAAACTTGGACCAAAGACCGTGGATTGCGTTAATTTGGGATACGCTAAGAATAGCGTTGGCTATAGATTTCTAGTAGTGAAATCTGAGGTACCTGACGTGAAGGTCGGTACGGTTTTGGAGTCTAAAGATGCTACATTCTTTGAGGATATTTTTCCTATGAGAGATATGCAAATCACTTCTATACAGGAATCGGAGGAGACTCCTGAACCTGCCATTCCTATGGAATATTATGAACAAACACATGATGAGAATTCTGAGAAGGATGACGAGGAAACCCTTGGTAGGGGAAAGAGACAGAGGACTGCAAAGTCCTTTGGTGATGATTTCCTTGTGTACCTTGTGGATGATACTCCCACTTCTATTTCAGAAGCTTATGCATCTCCAGATGCTGACTACTGGAGAGAAGCGGTCCGTAGCGAGATGGATTCCATCATGGCTAATGGAACGTGGGAGATCACTGAACGTCCTTATGGCTGTAAACCATTAGGATGTAAGTGGGTTTTCAAAAAGAAGTTTAGGCCTGATGGTACGATTGAAAAGTACAAGGCTAGACTTGTGGCCAAGGGTTACTCCCAGAAAGAAGATGAAGATTTCTTTGATACTTATTCACCTGTGGCCAGACTGACCACCATTCGAGTATTACTCTCGTTGGCGGCCTCGCATGGTCTTCTCGTCCATCAGATGGATGTTAAGACGGCTTTCCTAATTGGAGAGTTAGACGAGGAAATCTATATGCAACAGCCAGATGACTTTGTGTTAGATGGTCAAGAAGGAAAGGTGTGTAAGTTACTGAAATCTTTATATGGGCTGAAACAAGCACCTAAGCAATGGCATGAGAAGTTCAATATAACTTTAACATATGTTGGCTTTGTTGTTAATGAAGCTGACAAATATGTATATTATCGCCATGGTGGGGGCGAAGGAATTATTTTGTGTTTGTATGTTGATGACATACTGATATTTGGGACCAACCTCAAAGTAATCAATGAGGTTAAGTCATTTCTATCCCAGAACTTTGAGATGAAAAATCTTGGTGTGGCTGATGTTATCTTGAACATCAAGCTATTGAGAAACAATGAGGGTGGGATTACACTTCTGCAATCCCATTATGTTGAGAAGGTTTTGAGTCGTTTTGGATATTCGGACTGCAAAACTTCTCCAACGCCATATGATCCTAGTGTGCGGATTCGAAAATTCGAAGGCACAACTAAGGATCATCTGAGGTACTCTCAAGTAATTGGTTCACTCATGTACCTAGCGAGCGCTACGAGGCCTGACATCATGTTTGCTGTGTGCAAACTAAGCCGGTTTGTTTCTAATCCGGGTGATGTGCATTGGCACGCTGTAGAAAGAATTATGCGCTATCTGAAAGGTACCATGAACTATGGACTTCACTACAGTGGATATCCTTTGGTACTTGAAGGTTATTGTGATGCGAATTTGATCTCCGATGCTGATGAGATGAAAGCCACATCGGGGTATGTGTTTACCCTTGGAGGTGGTGTTGTTTCCTGGAAGTCTTGCAAGCAAACGATCTTAACGAGATCGACAATGGAAACAGAATTAACAGCATTAGACACGTCTAGTGTCGAAGCAGGATGGCTTCGAGATCTTTTGATGGACTTGCCTGTGGTTGAAAAGCCAGTACTGGCTATCCTTATGAACTGTGACAATCAAACAGTAATTGTCAAGGTGAAGAGTTCAAAGGACAATGCACAGTCCACAAAGCACA
>JAPCYS010000807.1:0-23717 GCA_028641055.1 Alopecurus myosuroides | reverse complement strand
GGACGTTGAGATGATGTGAGCAACGACAAGTTCTGCTACCTTGCGGGATCTCAGGCAAGTATACTCACTTGCTGCCATATGGCTGCCTTTCATCACTTGTTACCGATTCTTTCCGTTGATTCTTTTCTGCTAGCCTTAGTAGTGGTTGTTTCTGTTACGAACCTATCACATGAATCCTTTAACCCTGATATTGCCTCACTCCCCTCCTATAACCTTTGCTTGAGCCTGTGTCTTAATATCTTGCTTAGGGTTGTTTTGCTCGAGTCTGTTACCGTTACTTTCTGTTATTACTTCATTATGTTCTGGGGGCTCGATGTTTAATCAATCAATCAATCATGCTAATGTTGCTATTAATAAAAATTTGATGATAGGCACCGGCAGGAGGCCCTTTGTGGTTTTGAGGCCTGCTAGTGTCGACCCTAATAGGAAAAGGGTCTTTGTCTACTGATCCATGATGAGCGCACTACCCGCATTTGGGGAGTATGGGCTCCCCCTCAGTTTGACCCGATTCGCATCTCGTCCAAATCGCCTCATTTAGTTCGGGTTTTCCATTTGCTGCATGCATGATCTTGCGAGCCCTTGGTACCCGGGTGGAACTTTCGTAGTCGGCATATAGGGGGACACGGTCTTAGAGTGCTATGAGGGTCCTTTTCTTCTGGGCCCGAGTAGCCGTGCGCCCAAGGTGCTTTGGGCTTGATGCGAAGAAGGGTTGGATTGTGTTGAGTGCCCCGCTTGGTGGAGTGGCCACTCCATCTGGCGGGATATTCATGAGTGTACGCTAAATTGGTGCAACCCTGCAGGGATAATCTTCTCGAGAAGCCGTGTTTTCCGCGGTTATGGATTACTTGGTGAAAGTACTGGCTAACAAGTACTCAGGACAACTTAAACTAATGATTCACATCTCACCCATGAACAACTTGACTAGTAATAGGATTATTGACACAACAACCTGAACCATCATTAATACAACTGTGTGAGTTATCCTCGGATTGCTTCTTTGGATAAGGGGCGAGGTCCAGGATGGGTTTGTTTGGATTTACTTTCAGTTGGTTACAATCCTCGATCTTATCCCCTTTCTGATAGTTGGAAGTGGTAGTATTTCTCTCTGTAGTTGGTTAGTGCAGCCTGTTGTCACTTATTTGCAATAACCCTTCCTTTCCGTTTGATCCTAAAGTATTTGTATCTTGTGATGACTGGCTACCGGTAACTTGTGAGTATGGGTTTTATCCCCCTTGCCAGTACTTAACCGTACTGACCCACGAATCTCTTTCGTGGCTGCAAATTCCAAATTGCAGTCAACAGGTTTTGAAGTCTGACGACGTTTAGCTTGGGAATCCCTCGGCTTGGCCTGGGCAGGGATTGGACGCCTTCGGTTATCTTCAGGACTCTTAGTCCAATTTGGATCTTGTCCGTAGACGGACGATATGTTGTTTCCTTCCGCTGTTATTTGGATCTTTGTAATGTATCAGTTGTAACCCTGGCTCGTTTGAGTCATCTTGTATCTATCTGTTTCTGTTGTAATTGTGGAATATTCGTGAACTATTGTAATGTTATCATAAATGGCAACCGGAATCGGTTATTATGCGGATTTGGCGGGAATGCTGAAATCTGCATAGTGCCGATTCGGGGCGTCACAATTGGTTTATCAGAGCCTAGGTTCCGATTTCCCGATATTGTTTCGGTACGAATTGGTTATCGAAGCAACGGGTCCGCAATGCCTGTAGGATAACCTAGCTAACGGTCGTTGTTTCTAGAGTGTCGAAAACTATTTCTGCTAAACTATTTTGGAAAACCTCTCAATAGGATTCTTGTTTTTCTCCTTATCCCTATTCTATTTCCCCTCCCATCTTATTTGTTTTGGAGTTTTCCCCCTTGTCTATCTTTCAAAGTGTTAGGGATCCCTACGTGGGTGGACTTTTCTGAGCCGTTAAACCTAATAGGTGCGATCATCCGAAGATTCCTGGTGGAAGAACATCGTCGTCACTCCGAGCAAGAATCCCTTGTTAGTGGTGTCGAGGAGATCAACTGGAAGCATGGAGAAATCGTTAGTTGAACTTCTTTCCCCTCCCGGGTTAGCAGGTGGATTGCGAGGGCGCAATCCCTTGTTAGTGGTGTCGTCTGTAACACCTGGGGTGTTACCTGTTTGTTTTCTTTTTTTTTTTGCTTGCATCATCTGCATCCCATAAGCATTGCATCATGTTTTCCAAACCACTCAAAACTTCAAAACAATTTAAATTGTTCAACACCCTAATGGTAAATGCAAACAACAAATTCAAATCAAATCACTCATTTAAATTGTTGGTTTTAATCAAACCATTAATTCAATCAATTAATTAAATCACCTTCAAATTCAAATCACTGTTTTCAAACAAAAATCAATTTTAAAACTATAAGAAAAATAAAACCAAAATATTCTCTTTCTTTCCTTGTTCCCATTTAAGTCTTTTGGGTCACCTTATGAAATTGTTGGTTTTGATAATCCTTTTTAATATCCAAAAACCACTCACATTTGGTTTATTCTCCAAACAGCAGTTTATTTTCCAAACTTTAGAAACAAATCTTGAAAATTGTTTTCTTCTAACCTAAATAACTAACCTAATTTTTCCCTAGAATTTTGCTAACCTAAAAGCCTCTATTTGCTTCCTTTTCTATTTTGCTACAAAAAAAAAACTTGAAACAGAAATAATACAAAGGAGAAAACGCAGCCCAGCCTTTCTTCCTCTTTTCTCCCCAGCCCACCAATTTTCTGGCCCGCTACCCTTTCGCTCGGTTGTCGTCTTCCTCCCCTCCCTGACGTCATGTCTGTACGACAGCAGGGGAGAGCCACCGAGCTCAACCACTCCCACCTGCTTTTCCCCCCTTATCTACCAGCACCCTCTCCCCTCCCAAACCCTAACTTCTACCCCTCCTCTTTCCCACATCGCCGCCATCTACCTCCATCCTCTCTGTTGGTTCGTTGACTGAACTCTGCAACCCACCCACAGACTATGGCCACCATCTTCTCCCCTCACCACCGGTGGGCACGGTCACTCGAGGAAGGACTGACCCCGGGAATGGAACCAGCACACCTCCTCACCAAGATCTCTGAAGGCTCCATCACAGGTACTGCCCCGATTCGTCGCCCTCTTCCTCTGTTCATCGCCGGTTGTCCTGTTCCCGGTTGTGTTCGTTCTTCAGAACGGAATCGAGCAGCAGCAGTACCCGTTCTTTTGGGCTGAAGTGCATCTGCAACCTTGCGGCCGCATAGTGGAAAGATACTTCGTGGACAAGCCGAGGAACCCGTGGGCTCGATCTCCTCACGAGCCTAAGATCCCTCCGTATTCTGTTTCTGTTCTGATCGCATCGCCCTGACGTAGAAACTCTGCACTTTGTTCTGCTTAAGTTTCAGTAACGCGTCGCTGTTATTTCTTTTTCAGTCGTGCTCCTATCTGAACCAACAGCAGTGTTACCGCAGTGGTTCCGTCCCTTTGGCGTGCAGCAATCGATCCCAGGATCGAATCCTGGTCGAGGCGAAGCCTCCCACCCTTTTTTTCTCGTTTTACCCGCGTGCGCCGGTCCCACGGGTCGGTGACCGCGGAGCCACGTCAGCAGCCACCGCGCAGCGCCAGCGCCGCGTGGCCCTCGGGCCCGCGCGTCAGCGGCCGCGCTGGGGCCACTCCGGTGAGAAACGACCCCAGATCCAGATCTGGATCTGGCGGTTTGCAACTAGGCCCCTGCCTTTCTCCTTTTTGCACCTAAGCCCTCCTTTTCTCTGTTTTCATCACATCCAAGTCCCTTGCCTTTTGCAAATAAAACCCAAAAATTCAAATGCTCACAACTTTCAAACCCTAAATCCAAATCACACAAACTTTATATGAATCCCACTCCAATTTCCTGTACTTTTCAAATATGCAATTTGTTTCCTGTTTTGAAAATTTCAAATGCATTTAAATTGAATCCAAATATTCAAATGCAAAATTCTAAAATCCATAACTAATTATTTATTAATCCAATAAATGCAAATAAAATATGTTTTCCATACCATTTGAATAACCTATTCAAATACAAAATTTGTTTTATTGTTTGAATAATTTAAATTGCCTAAATAATTTAAATTCAATTAAAACTTGTTTACTATTGTTTAATTCATAATTTAAATTACCCTAATTCCAATTTCAAAATGTGAAACTAAAATCCAACTAAAATTTGAATAACCTTTTCAAATATCAACTTTGTTGTTTGGTTTGAACAACTTAACTTGATAATAACAACCACCACTTGTTCAACCTCATTAAGTACCAATAATTTCCAAATTTGATAACTGTTTCCTAAAATTGTTAACCATCATTCCAATTGCATTTAATATTGTTACTTATTGTTTTCATCATGCATGCATCATTCTAACTCACTTACACATGATGCTCAGTGTTAGAACAATTGATTCAACTATAAGGCATGGGTTTGCCATATGCAATCTTTGCATATGGAATCCATTTAAACTTGTGTATCATATCCACTAGTTTACTTTGGTACATCTATTAAACTTGTCATGCATCCATATCTTGATCATGCTGGATCTTTTGCCGTAGTAGTAATTGTTGCATCCGGTTTTGTTCGAGGTTCGTTGCTTCTTCCCGGATAGGACGTTGAGATGATGTGAGCAACGACAAGTCTGCTACTTGCGGGATCTCAGGCAAGTATACTCACTTGCTGCCATTATGGCTGCCTTTCATCACTTGTTACCGATTCTTTCCGTTGATTCTTTTCTGCTAGCCTTAGTAGTGGTTGTTTCTGTTACGAACCTATCACATGAATCCTTTAACCCTGATATTGCCTCACCTCCCCTCCTATAACTTTGCTTGAGCCTGTGTCTTAATATCTTGCTTAGGGTTGTTTTGCTCGAGTCTGTTACCCGTTACTTTCTGTTATTACTTCATTATGTTCTGGGGGGCTCGATGTTTAATCAATCAATCAATCATGCTAATGTTGCTATTAATAATAAATTTGATGATAAGGCACCGGCAGGAGGCCCTTTGTGGTTTTGAGGCCTGCTAGTGTCGACCCTAATAGGAAAAGGGTCTTGTCTACTGATCCATGATGAGCGCACTACCCGCATTTGGGGAGTATGGGCTCCCCCTCAGTTTTGACCCGATTCGCATCTCGTCCAAATCGCCTCATTTTAGTTCGGGTTTTCCATTTGCTGCATGCATGATCTTGCGAGCCCTTGGTACCCGGGTTGGAACTTTCGTAGTCGGCATATAGGGGGACACGGTCTTAGAGTGCTATGAGGTCCATTTCTTCTGGGCCCGAGTAGCCGTGCGCCCAAGGTGCTTTGGGCTTGATGCGAAGAAGGGTTGGATTGTGTTGATGCCCCGCTTGGTGGAGTGGCCACTCCATCTGGCGGGATATTCATGAGTGTACGGCTAATTGGTGCAACCCTGCAGGGATAATCTTCTCGAGAAGCCGTGTTTTCCGCGGTTATGGATTACTTGGTGAAAGTACGGCTAACAAGTACTCAGGACAACTTAAACTAATGATTCACAATCTCACCCAATGATTAACAACTTGATAGTAATAGGATTATTGACACAACAACCTGAACCATCATTAATACAACTGTGTGAGTTATCCTCGGATTGCTTCTTTGATAAGGGGCGAGGTCCAGGATGGGTTTGTTTGGATTTACTTTCAGTTGGTTACAATCCTCGATCTTATCCCCTTTCTGATAGTTGGAAGTGGTAGTATTTCTCTCTGTAGTTGGTTAGTGCAGCCTGTTGTCACTTATTTGCAATAACCCCTTCCTTTCCGTTGATCCTAAAGTATTTGTATCTTGTGATGACTGGCTACGCCGGTAACTTGTGAGTATGGGTTTTATCCCCTTGCCAGTACTTAACCGTACTGACCCACGAATCTCTTTCGTGCTGCAAATTCCAAATTGCAGTCAACAGGTTTGAAGTCTGACGACGTTAGCTTGGGAATCCCTCCGGCTTGGCCTGGGCAGGATTGACGCCTTCGTTATCTCAGGACTCTTAGTCCAATTTGGATCTTGTCCGTAGACGGACGATATGTTGTTTCCTTCCGCTGTTATTTGGATCTTTGTAATGTATCAGTTGTAACCCTGGCTCGTTTGAGTCATCTTGTATCTATCTGTTTCTTGTTGTAATTGTGGAATATTCGTGAACTATTGTAATGTTATCATAAATGGCAACCTGGAATCGGTTATTATGCGGATTTGGCGGGAATGCTGAAATCTGCATAGTGCCCGATCTCGGGGCGTCACAATTGGTATCAGAGCCTAGGTTCCGATTCCCGATATTGTTTCGGTACGAATGGTTATCGAAGCAACGGGTCCGCAATGCCTGTAGGATAACCTAGCTAACGGTCGTTGTTTCTAGAGTGTCGAAAACTATTTCTGCTAAACTATTTTGGAAAACCTCTCAATAGGATTCTTGTTTTTCTCCTTATCCCTATTCTATTTCCCCTCCCATCTTATTTGTTTTGGAGTTTTCCCCCTTGTCTATCTTTCAAAGTGTTAGGATCCTACGTGGGTGGACGTTTTCTGAGCCGTTAACCTAATAGGTTCGATCATCCGAAGATTCCTGGTGGAAGAACATCGTCGTCACTCCGAGCAAGAATCCCTTGTTAGTGGTGTCGAGGAGATCAACTGGAAGCATGGAGAATCGTTAGTTGAACTTCTTTCCCCTCCCGGGTTAGCAGGTGGATTGCGAGGGCGCAATCCCTTGTTAGTGGTGTCGTCTGTAACACCTGGGGTGTTACCTGTTTGTTTCTTTTTTGCTTGCATCATCTGCATCCCATAAGCATTGCATCATGTTTTCCAAACCACTCAAAACTTCAAAACAATTTAAATTGTTCAACACCCTAATGTAAATGCAAACAACAAATTCAAATCAAATCACTCATTTAAATTGTTGGTTTTAATCAAACCATTAATTCAATCAATTAATTAAATCACCTTCAAATTCAAATCACATGTTTTCAAACAAAAATCAATTTTAAACTATAAGAAAAATAACAACCAAAATATTCTTTCTTTCCTTGTTCCCATTTAAGTCTTTTGGGTCACTTATGAAATTGTTGGTTTTGATAATCCCTTTTTAATATCCAAAAACCACTCACATTTGGTATTCTCCAAACAGCAGTTTATTTTCCAAACTTTAGAAAACAAATCTTGAAAATTGTTTTCTTCTAACCTAAATAACTAACCTAATTTTTCCCTAGAATTTTGCTAACCTAAAAGCCTCTATTTGCTTCCTTTTCTATTTTGCTACAAAAAAAAACATGAAACAGAAATAATACAAAGGAGAAAACGCAGCCCAGCCTTTCTTCCTCTTTTCTCCCCAGCCCACCAATTTTCTGGCCCGCTACCCTTTCGCTCGGTTGTCGCTCTTCCCCTCCCTGACGTCATTCTGTACGACAGCAGGGGAGAGCCACCGAGCTCAACCACTCCCACCTGCTTTTCCCCTTATCTACCCAGCACCCTCTCCCCTCCCAAACCCTAACTTCTACCCTCCTCTTTCCCACATCGCCGCCATCTACCTCCATCCTCTCTGTTGGTTCGTTGACTGAACTCTGCAACCCACCCACAGACTATGGCCACCATCTTCTCCCCTCACCACCGGTGGGCACGGTCACCTCGAGGAAGGACTGACCCCGGGAATGGAACCAGCACACATCCCTCACCAAGATCTCTGAAGGCTCCATCACCAGGTACTGCCCCGATTCGTCGCCCTCTTCCTCTGTTCATCGCCGGTTGTCCCTGTTCCCGGTTGTGTTCGTTCTTCAGAACCGAATCGAGCAGCAGCAGTACCCGTTTCTTTTGGGCTCGAAGTGCATCTGCAACCTTGCGGCCGCATAGTGGAAAGATACTTCGTGGACAAGCCGAGGAACCCGTGGGCTCGATCTCCTCACGAGCCTAGATCCCTCCGTATTCTGTTTCTGTTCTGATCGCATCGCCTGACGTAGAAACTATGCACTTTGTTCTGCTTAAGTTTCAGTAACGCGTCGCTGTATCGTTATTTCTTCAGTCGTGCTCCTATCTGAACCAAACAGCAGTGTTTACCGCAGTGGTTCCGTCCCTTTGGCGTGCAGCAATCGATCCCAGGATCGAATCCTGGTCGAGGCGAAGCCTCCCACCCTTTTTTTCTCGTTTTACCCCGCGTGGCGCCGGGTCCCACGGGTCGGTGACCGCGGAGGCCACGTCAGCAGCCACCGCGCAGCGCCAGCGCCGCGTGGCCCTCGGGCCCGCGCGTCAGCGGCCGCGGCTGGGGCCACTCCCGGTGAGAAACGACCCCAGATCCAGATCTGGATCTGGCGGTTTGCAACTAGGCCCCTGCCTTTCTCCTTTTTGCACCTAAGCCCTCCTTTTCTCTGTTTTCATCACATCCAAGTCCCTGCCTTTTGCAAATAAAACCCAAAAATTCAAATGCTCACAACTTTCAAACCCTAAATCCAAATCACACAAACTTATATGAATCCCACTCCAAATTTCCTGTACTTTTCAAATATGCAATTTGTTTCCTGTTTTGAAATTTCAAATGCCATTTAAATTTGAATCCAAATATTCAAATGCAAAATTCTAAAATCCATAACTAATTATTTATTAATCCAATAAATGCAAATAAAATATTTTTCCATACCATTTTGAATAACCTATTCAAATATAAAATTTGTTTTATTGTTTGAATAATTTAAATTGCCTAAATAATTTAAATTCAATTAAAACTTGTTTACTATTGTTTAATTCATAATTAAATTACCCTAATTCCAATTTCAAAATGTGAAACATGTAATCCAACTAAAATTTGATAACCTTTTCAAATATCAACTTTGTTGTTTGGTTTGAACAACTTAACTTGATAATAACAACCACCACTTGTTCAACCTCATTAAGTACCAATAATTTCCAAATTTGATATCTGTTTCCTAAAATTGTTAACCATCATTCCAATTGCATTTAATATTGTTACTTATTGTTTTCATCATGCATGCATCATTCTAACTCACTTACACATGATGCTCAGTTTAAACAATTGATTCAACTATAAGGCATGGGTTTGCCATATGCAATCTTTGCATATGGAATCCATTTAAACTTGTGTATCATATCCACTAGTTTACTTTGGTGCATCTATTAAACTTGTCATGCATCCATATCTTGATCATGCTGGATCTTTTGCCGTAGTAGTAATTGTTGCATCCGGTGTTTGTTCGAGGTTCGTTGCTTCTTCCCGGATAGGACGTTGAGATGATGTGAGCAACGACAAGTTCTGCTACCTTGCGGGATCTCAGGCAAGTATACTCACTTGCTGCCATATGGCTGCCTTTCATCACTTGTTACCGATTCTTTCCGTTGATTCTTTTCTGCTAGCCTTAGTAGGTTGTTTCTGTTACGAACCTATCACATGAATCCTTTAACCCTGATATTGCCTCACCTCCCCTCCTATAACCTTTGCTTGAGCCTGTGTCTTAATATCTTGCTTAGGGTTGTTTTGCTCGAGTCTGTTACCCGTTACTTTCTGTTATTACTTCATTATGTTCTGGGGGGCTCGATGTTTAATCAATCAATCAATCATGCTAATGTTGCTATTAATAATAAATTTGATGATAAGGCACCGGCAGGAGGCCCTTTGTGGTTTTGAGGCCTGCTAGTGTCGACCCTAATAGGAAAAGGGTCTTGTCTACTGATCCATGATGCGCACTACCCGCATTTGGGGAGTATGGGCTCCCCTCAGTTTGACCCGATTCGCATCTCGTCCAAATCGCCTCATTTAGTTCGGGTTTTCCATTTGCTGCATGCATGATCTTGCGAGCCCTTGGTACCCGGGTGGAACTTTCGTAGTCGGCATATAGGGGGACACGGTCTTAGAGTGCTATGAGGGTCCATTTTCTTCTGGGCCCGAGTAGCCGTGCGCCCAAGGTGCTTTGGGCTTGATGCGAAGAAGGGTTGGATTGTGTTGAGTGCCCCGCTTGGTGGAGTGGCCACTCCATCTGGCGGGATATTCATGAGTGTACGGCTAAATTGGTGCAACCCTGCAGGGATAATCTTCTCGAGAAGCCGTGTTTTTCCGCGGTTATGGATTACTTGGTGAAAGTACTGGCTAACAAGTACTCAGGACAACTTAAACTAATGATTCACAATCTCACCCAATGATTAACAACTTGACTAGTAATAGGATTATTGACACAACAACCTGAACCATCATTAATACAACTGTGTGAGTTATCCTCGGATTGCTTCTTTGGATAAGGGGCGAGGTCCAGGATGGGTTTGTTTGGATTTACTTTCAGTTGGTTACAATCCTCGATCTTATCCCCTTTCTGATAGTTGGAAGTGGTAGTATTTCTCTCTGTAGTTGGTTAGTGCAGCCTGCTGTCACTTATTTGCAATAACCCCTTCCTTTCCGTTGATCCTAAAGTATTTGTATCTTGTGATGACTGGCTACGCCGGTAACTTGTGAGTATGGGTTTTATCCCCCTTGCCAGTACTTAACCGTACTGACCCACGAATCTCTTTCGTGGCTGCAAATTCCAAATTGCAGTCAACAGGTTTGAAGTCTGGCGACGTTAGCTTGGGAATCCCTCCGGCTTGGCCTGGGCAGGGATTGGACGCCTTCGGTTATCTTCAGGACTCTTAGTCCAATTTGGATCTTGTCCGTAACGACGATATGTTGTTTCCTTCCGCTGTTATTTGGATCTTTGTAATGTATCAGTTGTAACCCTGGCTCGTTTGAGTCATCTTGTATCTATCTTTCTGTTGTAATTGTGGAATATTCGTGAACTATTGTAATGTTATCATAAATGGCAACCTGGAATCGGTTATTATGCGGATTTGGCGGGAATGCTGAAATCTGCATAGTGCCCGATCTCGGGGCGTCACAATTGGTATCAGAGCCTAGGTTCCGATTCCCGATATTGTTTCGGTACGAATGGTTATCGAAGCAACGGGTCCGCAATGCCTGTAGGATAACCTAGCTAACGGTCGTTGTTTCTAGAGTGTCGAAAACTATTTCTGCTAAACTATTTTGGAAAACCTCTCAATAGATTCTTGTTTTTCTCCTTATCCCTATTCTATTTCCCCTCCATCTTATTTGTTTTGGAGTTTTCCCCCCCTTGTCTATCTTTCAAAGTGTTAGGATCCTACGTGGGTGGACGTTTTCTGAGCCGTTAACCTAATAGGTTCGATCATCCGAAGATTCCTGGTGGAAGAACATCGTCGTCACTCCGAGCAAGAATCCCTTGTTAGTGGTGTCGAGGAGATCAACTGGAAGCATGGAGAATCGTTAGTTGAACTTCTTTCCCCTCCCGGGTTAGCAGGTGGATTGCGAGGGCGCAATCCCTTGTTAGTGGTGTCGTCTGTAACACCTGGGGTGTTACCTGTTTGTTTTCTTTTTTTGCTTGCATCATCTGCATCCCATAAGCATTGCATCATGTTTTCCAAACCACTCAAAACTTCAAAACAATTTAAATTGTTCAACACCCTAATGGTAAATGCAAACAACAAATTCAAATCAAATCACTCATTTAAATTGTTGGTTTTAATCAAACCATTAATTCAATCAATTAATTAAATCACCTTCAAATTCAAATCACATGTTTTCAAACAAAAATCAATTTTAAACTATAAAAAAATAACAACCAAAATATTCTTTCTTTCCTTGTTCCCATTTAAGTCTTTTGGGTCACCTTATGAAATTGTTGGTTTGATAATCCCTTTTTAATATCCAAAAACCACTCACATTTGGTTTATTCTCCAAACAGCAGTTTATTTTCCAAACTTTAGAAAACAAATCTTGAAAATTGTTTTCTTCTAACCTAAATAACTAACCTAATTTTTTCCTAGAATTTTTGCTAACCTAAAAGCCTCTATTTGCTTCCTTTTCTATTTTGCTACAAAAAAAAACATGAAACAGAAATAATACAAAGGAGAAAACGCAGCCCAGCCTTTCTTCCTCTTTTCTCCCCAGCCCACCAATTTTCTGGCCCGCTACCCTTTCGCTCGGTTGTCGTCTTCCTCCCCTCCCTGACGTCATGTCTGTACGACAGCAGGGGAGAGCCACCGAGCTCAACCACTCCCACCTGCTTTTCCCCCCTTATCTACCCAGCACCCTCTCCCCTCCCAAACCCTAACTTCTACCCTCCTCTTTCCCCATCGCCGCCATCTACCTCCATCCTCTCTGTTGGTTCGTTGACTGAACTCTGCAACCCACCCACAGACTATGGCCACCATCTTCTCCCCTCACCACCGGTGGGCACGGTCACCTCGAGGAAGGACTGACCCGGAATGGAACCAGCACACATCCCTCACCAAGATCTCTGAAGGCTCCATCACCAGGTACTGCCCCGATTCATCGCCCTCTTCCTCTGTTCATCGCCGGTTGTCCCTGTTCCCGTTGTGTTCGTTCTTCAGAACCGAATCGAGCAGCAGCAGTACCCGTTCTTTTGGGCTCGAAGTGCATCTGCAACCTTGCGGCCGCATAGTGGAAAGATACTTCGTGGACAAGCCGAGGAACCCGTGGGCTCGATCTCCTCACGAGCCTAGATCCCTCCGTATTCTGTTCTGTTCTGATCGCATCGCCTGACGTAGAAACTCTGCACTTTGTTCTGCTTAAGTTTCAGTAACGCGTCGCTGTATCGTTATTTCTTCAGTCGTGCTCCTATCTGAACCAAACAGCAGTGTTACCGCAGTGTTCCGTCCTTTGGCGTGCAGCAATCGATCCCAGGATCGAATCCTGGTCGAGGCGAAGCCTCCCACCCTTTTTTTCTCGTTTTACCCCGTGGCGCCGGGTCCCACGGGTCGGTGACCGCGGAGGCCACGTCAGCAGCCACCGCGCAGCGCCAGCGCCGCGTGGCCCTCGGGCCCGCGCGTCAGCGGCCGCGGCTGGGGCCACTCCCGGTGAGAAACGACCCCAGATCCAGATCTGGATCTGGCGGTTTGCAACTAGGCCCCTGCCTTTCCCTTTTTGCACCTAAGCCCTCCTTTTCTCTGTTTTCATCACATCCAAGTCCCTGCCTTTTGCAAATAAAACCCAAAAATTCAAATGCTCACAACTTTCAAACCCTAAATCCAAATCACACAAACTTTATATGAATCCCACTCCAAATTTCCTGTACTTTTCAAATATGCAATTTGTTTCCTGTTTTGAAATTTCAAATGCCATTTAAATTTGAATCCAAATAATTCAAATGCAAAATTCTAAAATCCATAACTAATTATTTATTAATCCAATAAATGCAAATAAATATGTTTTTCCATACCATTTTGAATAACCTATTCAAATATAAAATTTGTTTTATTGTTTGAATAATTTAAATTGCCTAAATAATTTAAATTCAATTAAAACTTGTTTACTATTGTTTAATTCATAATTAAATTACCCTAATTCCAATTTCAAAATGTGAAACATGTAATCCAACTAAAATTTGATAACCTTTTCAAATATCAACTTTGTTGTTTGGTTTGAACAACTTAACTTGATAATAACAACCACCACTTGTTCAACCTCATTAAGTACCAATAATTTCCAAATTTGATATCTGTTTCCTAAAATTGTTAACCATCATTCCAATTGCATTTAATATTGTTACTTATTGTTAGGTGCAACCCTGCAGGGATAATCTTCTCGAGAAGCCGTGTTTTCCGCGGTTATGGATTACTTGGTGAAAGTACTGGCTAACAAGTACTCAGGACAACTTAAACTAATGATTCACAATCTCACCCAATGATTAACAACTTGACTAGTAATAGGATTATTGACACAACAACCTGAACCATCATTAATACAACTGTGTGAGTTATCCTCGGATTGCTTCTTTGGATAAGGGGCGAGGTCCAGGATGGGTTTGTTTGGATTTACTTTCAGTTGGTTACAATCCTCGATCTTATCCCCTTTCTGATAGTTGGAAGTGGTAGTATTTCTCTCTGTAGTTGGTTAGTGCAGCCTGCTGTCACTTATTTGCAATAACCCCTTCCTTTCCGTTGATCCTAAAGTATTTGTATCTTGTGATGACTGGCTACGCCGGTAACTTGTGAGTATGGGTTTTATCCCCCTTGCCAGTACTTAACCGTACTGACCCACGAATCTCTTTCGTGGCTGCAAATTCCAAATTGCAGTCAACAGGTTTGAAGTCTGACGACGTTAGCTTGGGAATCCCTCCGGCTTGGCCTGGGCAGGGATTGGACGCCTTCGGTTATCTTCAGGACTCTTAGTCCAATTTGGATCTTGTCCGTAGACGGACGATATGTTGTTTCCTTCCGCTGTTATTTGGATCTTTGTAATGTATCAGTTGTAACCCTGGCTCGTTTGAGTCATCTTGTATCTATCTGTTTCTGTAATTGTGGAATATTCGTGAACTATTGTAATGTTATCATAAATGGCAACCTGGAATCGGTTATTATGCGGATTTGGCGGGAATGCTGAAATCTGCATAGTGCCCGATCTCGGGGCGTCACAATTGGTATCAGAGCCTAGGTTCCGATTCCCGATATTGTTTCGGTACGAATGGTTATCGAAGCAACGGGTCCGCAATGCCTGTAGGATAACCTAGCTAACGGTCGTTGTTTCTAGAGTGTCGAAAACTATTTCTGCTAAACTATTTTGGAAAACCTCTCAATAGGATTCTTGTTTTTCTCCTTATCCCTATTCTATTTCCCCTCCCATCTTATTTGTTTTGGAGTTTTCCCCCTTGTCTATCTTTCAAAGTGTTAGGATCCTACGTGGGTGGACGTTTTCTGAGCCGTTAACCTAATAGGTTCGATCATCCGAAGATTCCTGGTGGAAGAACATCGTCGTCACTCCGAGCAAGAATCCCTTGTTAGTGGTGTCGAGGAGATCAACTGGAAGCATGGAGAATCGTTAGTTGAACTTCTTTCCCCTCCCGGGTTAGCAGGTGGATTGCGAGGGCGCAATCCCTTGTTAGTGGTGTCGTCTGTAACACCTGGGGTGTTACCTGTTTGTTTTCTTTTTTTGCTTGCATCATCTGCATCCCATAAGCATTGCATCATGTTTTCCAAACCACTCAAAACTTCAAAACAATTTAAATTGTTCAACACCCTAATGGTAAATGCAAACAACAAATTCAAATCAAATCACTCATTTAAATTGTTGGTTTTAATCAAACCATTAATTCAATAAATTAATTAAATCACCTTCAAATTCAAATCACATGTTTTCAAACAAAAATCAATTTTAAACTATAAGAAAATAACAACCAAAATATTCTTTCTTTCCTTGTTCCCATTTAAGTCTTTTGGGTCACCTTATGAAATTGTTGGTTTTGATAATCCCTTTTTAATATCCAAAAACCACTCACATTTGGTTTATTCTCCAAACAGCAGTTTATTTTCCAAACTTTAGAAAACAAATCTTGAAAATTGTTTCTTCTAACCTAAATAACTAACCTAATTTTTCCCTAGAATTTTTGCTAACCTAAAAGCCTCTATTTGCTTCCTTTTCTATTTGCTACAAAAAAAAAATGAAACAGAAATAATACAAAGGAGAAAACGCAGCCCAGCCTTTCTTCCTCTTTTCTCCCCAGCCCACCAATTTTCTGGCCCGCTACCCTTTCGCTCGGTTGTCGTCTTCCTCCCCTCCCTGACGTCATGTCTGTACGACAGCAGGGGAGAGCCACCGAGCTCAACCACTCCCCACCTGCTTTTCCCCCCTTATCTACCCAGCACCCTCTCCCCTCCCAAACCCTAACTTCTACCCTCCTCTTCCCACATCGCCGCCATCTACCTCCATCCTCTCTGTTGGTTCGTTGACTGAACTCTGCAACCCACCCACAGACTATGGCCACCATCTTCTCCCCTCACCACCGGTGGGCACGGTCACCTCGAGGAAGGACTGACCCCGGGAATGGAACCAGCACACATCCCTCACCAAGATCTCTGAAGGCTCCATCACCAGGTACTGCCCCGATTCGTCGCCCTCTTCCTCTGTTCATCGCCGGTTGTCCCTGTTCCCGGTTGTGTTCGTTCTTCAGAACGGAATCGAGCAGCAGCAGTACCCGTTCTTTTGGGCGAAGTGCATCTGCAACCTTGCGGCCGCATAGTGGAAGATACTTCGTGGACAAGCCGAGGAACCCGTGGGCTCGATCTCCTCACGAGCCTAGATCCCTCCGTATTCTGTTTCTGTTCTGATCGCATCGCCTGACGTAGAAACTCTGCACTTTGTTCTGCTTAAGTTTCAGTAACGCGTCGCTGTATCGTTATTTCTTCAGTCGTGCTCCTATCTGAACCAAACAGCAGTGTTACCGCAGTGGTTCCGTCCCTTTGGCGTGCAGCAATCGATCCCAGGATCGAATCCTGGTCGAGGCGAAGCCTCCCACCCTTTTTTTCTCGTTTTACCCCGCGTGGCGCCGGGTCCCACGGGTCGGTGACCGCGGAGGCCACGTCAGCAGCCACCGCGCAGCGCCAGCGCCGCGTGGCCCTCGGGCCCGCGCGTCAGCGGCCGCGGCTGGGGCCACTCCCGGTGAGAAACGACCCCAGATCCAGATCTGGATCTGGCGGTTTGCAACTAGGCCCCTGCCTTTCTCCTTTTTGCACCTAAGCCCTCCTTTTCTCTGTTTTCATCACATCCAAGTCCCTGCCTTTTGCAAATAAAACCCAAAAATTCAAATGCTCACAACTTTCAAACCCTAAATCCAAATCACACAAACTTTATATGAATCCCACTCCAAATTTCCTGTACTTTTCAAATATGCAATTTGTTTCCTGTTTTGAAATTTCAAATGCCATTTAAATTTGAATCCAAATAATTCAAATGCAAAATTCTAAAATCCATAACTAATTATTTATTAATCCAATAAATGCAAATAAAATATGTTTTCCATACCATTTTGAATAACCTATTCAAATATAAAATTTGTTTTATTGTTTGAATAATTTAAATTGCCTAAATAATTTAAATTCAATTAAAACTTGTTTACTATTGTTTAATTCATAATTAAATTACCCTAATTCCAATTTCAAAATGTGAAACATGTAATCCAACTAAAATTTGATAACCTTTTCAAATATCAACTTTGTTGTTTGGTTTGAACAACTTAACTTGATAATAACAACCACCACTTGTTCAACCTCATTAAGTACCAATAATTTCCAAATTTGATATCTGTTTCCTAAAATTAATCATCATTCCAATTGCATTTAATATTGTTACTTATTGTTTTCATCATGCATGCATCATTCTAACTCACTTACACATGATGCTCAGTGTTAGAACAATTGATTCAACTATAAGGCATGGGTTTGCCATATGCAATCTTTGCATATGGAATCCATTTAAACTTGTGTATCATATCCACTAGTTTACTTTGGTGCATCTATTAAACTTGTCATGCATCCATATCTTGATCATGCTGGATCTTTTGCCGTAGTAGTAATTGTTGCATCCGGTGTTTGTTCGAGGTTCGTTGCTTCTTCCCGGATAGGACGTTGAGATGATGTGAGCAACGACAAGTTCTGCTACCTTGCGGGATCTCAGGCAAGTATACTCACTTGCTGCCATATGGCTGCCTTTCATCACTTGTTACCGATTCTTTCCGTTGATTCTTTTCTGCTAGCCTTAGTAGTGGTTGTTTCTGTTACGAACCTATCACATGAATCCTTTAACCCTGATATTGCCTCACCTCCCCTCCTATAACCTTTGCTTGAGCCTGTGTCTTAATATCTTGCTTAGGGTTGTTTTGCTCGAGTCTGTTACCCGTTACTTTCTGTTATTACTTCATTATGTTCTGGGGGCTCGATGTTTAATCAATCAATCAATCATGCTAATGTTGCTATTAATAATAAATTTGATGATAAGGCACCGGCAGGAGGCCCTTTGTGGTTTTGAGGCCTGCTAGTGTCGACCCTAATAGGAAAAGGGTCTTGTCTACTGATCCATGATGAGCGCACTACCCGCATTTGGGGAGTATGGGCTCCCCCTCAGTTTGACCCGATTCGCATCTCGTCCAAATCGCCTCATTTAGTTCGGGTTTTCCATTTGCTGCATGCAGATCTTGCGAGCCCTTGGTACCCGGGTGGAACTTTCGTAGTCGGCATATAGGGGGACACGGTCTTAGAGTGCTATGAGGGTCCATTTTCTTCTGGGCCCGAGTAGCCGTGCGCCCAAGGTGCTTTGGGCTTGATGCGAAGAAGGGTTGGATTGTGTTGAGTGCCCCGCTTGGTGGAGTGGCCACTCCATCTGGCGGGATATTCATGAGTGTACGGCTAAATTGGTGCAACCCTGCAGGGATAATCTTCTCGAGAAGCCGTGTTTTCCGCGGTTATGGATTACTTGGTGAAAGTACTGGCTAACAAGTACTCAGGACAACTTAAACTAATGATTCACAATCTCACCCAATGATTAACAACTTGACTAGTAATAGGATTATTGACACAACAACCTGAACCATCATTAATACAACTGTGTGAGTTATCCTCGGATTGCTTCTTTGGATAAGGGGCGAGGTCCAGGATGGGTTTGTTTGGATTTACTTTCAGTTGGTTACAATCCTCGATCTTATCCCCTTTCTGATAGTTGGAAGTGGTAGTATTTCTCTCTGTAGTTGGTTAGTGCAGCCTGCTGTCACTTATTTGCAATAACCCCTTCCTTTCCGTTGATCCTAAAGTATTTGTATCTTGTGATGACTGGCTACGCCGGTAACTTGTGAGTATGGGTTTTATCCCCCTTGCCAGTACTTAACCGTACTGACCCACGAATCTCTTTCGTGGCTGCAAATTCCAAATTGCAGTCAACAGGTTTGAAGTCTGACGACGTTAGCTTGGGAATCCCTCCGGCTTGGCCTGGGCAGGGATTGGACGCCTTCGGTTATCTTCAGGACTCTTAGTCCAATTTGGATCTTGTCCGTAGACGGACGATATGTTGTTTCCTTCCGCTGTTATTTGGATCTTTGTAATGTATCAGTTGTAACCCTGGCTCGTTTGAGTCATCTTGTATCTATCTGTTTCTGTTGTAATTGTGGAATATTCGTGAACTATTGTAATGTTATCATAAATGGCAACCTGGAATCGGTTATTATGCGGATTTGGCGGGAATGCTGAAATCTGCATAGTGCCCGATCTCGGGGCGTCACAATTGGTATCAGAGCCTAGGTTCCGATTCCCGATATTGTTTCGGTACGAATGGTTATCGAAGCAACGGGTCCGCAATGCCTGTAGGATAACCTAGCTAACGGTCGTTGTTTCTAGAGTGTCGAAAACTATTTCTGCTAAACTATTTTGGAAAACCTCTCAATAGGATTCTTGTTTTTCTCCTTATCCCTATTCTATTTCCCCTCCCATCTTATTTGTTTTGGAGTTTTCCCCCTTGTCTATCTTTCAAAGTGTTAGGATCCTACGTGGGTGGACGTTTTCTGAGCCGTTAACCTAATAGGTTCGATCATCCGAAGATTCCTGGTGGAAGAACATCGTCGTCACTCCGAGCAAGAATCCCTTGTTAGTGGTGTCGAGGAGATCAACTGGAAGCATGGAGAATCGTTAGTTGAACTTCTTTCCCCTCCCGGGTTAGCAGGTGGATTGCGAGGGCGCAATCCCTTGTTAGTGGTGTCGTCTGTAACACCTGGGGTGTTACCTGTTTGTTTTCTTTTTTTGCTTGCATCATCTGCATCCCATAAGCATTGCATCATGTTTTCCAAACCACTCAAAACTTCAAAACAATTTAAATTGTTCAACACCCTAATGGTAAATGCAAACAACAAATTCAAATCAAATCACTCATTTAAATTGTTGGTTTTAATCAAACCATTAATTCAATCAATTAATTAAATCACCTTCAAATTCAAATCACATGTTTTCAAACAAAAATCAATTTTAAACTATAAGAAAAATAACAACCAAAATATTCTTTCTTTCCTTGTTCCCATTTAAGTCTTTTGGGTCACCTTATGAAATTGTTGGTTTTGATAATCCCTTTTTAATATCCAAAAACCACTCACATTTGGTTTATTCTCCAAACAGCAGTTTATTTTCCAAACTTTAGAAAACAAATCTTGAAAATTGTTTTCTTCTAACCTAAATAACTAACCTAATTTTTCCCTAGAATTTTTGCTAACCTAAAAGCCTCTATTTGCTTCCTTTTCTATTTTGCTACAAAAAAAACATGAAACAGAAATAATACAAAGGAGAAAACGCAGCCCAGCCTTTCTTCCTCTTTTCTCCCCAGCCCACCAATTTTCTGGCCCGCTACCCTTTCGCTCGGTTGTCGTCTTCCTCCCCTCCCTGACGTCATGTCTGTACGACAGCAGGGGAGAGCCACCGAGCTCAACCACTCCCACCTGCTTTTCCCCCCTTATCTACCCAGCACCCTCTCCCCTCCCAAACCCTAACTTCTACCCTCCTCTTTCCCACATCGCCGCCATCTACCTCCATCCTCTCTGTTGGTTCGTTGACTGAACTCTGCAACCCACCCACAGACTATGGCCACCATCTTCTCCCCTCACCACCGGTGGGCACGGTCACCTCGAGGAAGGACTGACCCCGGGAATGGAACCAGCACACATCCCTCACCAAGATCTCTGAAGGCTCCATCACCAGGTACTGCCCCGATTCGTCGCCCTCTTCCTCTGTTCATCGCCGGTTGTCCCTGTTCCCGGTTGTGTTCGTTCTTCAGAACCGAATCGAGCAGCAGCAGTACCCGTTCTTTTGGGCTCGAAGTGCATCTGCAACCTTGCGGCCGCATAGTGGAAAGATACTTCGTGGACAAGCCGAGGAACCCGTGGGCTCGATCTCCTCACGAGCCTAGATCCCTCCGTATTCTGTTTCTGTTCTGATCGCATCGCCTGACGTAGAAACTATGCACTTTGTTCTGCTTAAGTTTCAGTAACGCGTCGCTGTATCGTTATTTCTTCAGTCGTGCTCCTATCTGAACCAAACAGCAGTGTTACCGCAGTGGTTCCGTCCCTTTGGCGTGCAGCAATCGATCCCAGGATCGAATCCTGGTCGAGGCGAAGCCTCCCACCCTTTTTTTCTCGTTTTACCCCGCGTGGCGCCGGGTCCCACGGGTCGGTGACCGCGGAGGCCACGTCAGCAGCCACCGCGCAGCGCCAGCGCCGCGTGGCCCTCGGGCCCGCGCGTCAGCGGCCGCGGCTGGGGCCACTCCCGGTGAGAAACGACCCCAGATCCAGATCTGGATCTGGCGGTTTGCAACTAGGCCCCTGCCTTTCTCCTTTTTGCACCTAAGCCCTCCTTTTCTCTGTTTTCATCACATCCAAGTCCCTGCCTTTTGCAAATAAAACCCAAAAATTCAAATGCTCACAACTTTCAAACCCTAAATCCAAATCACACAAACTTTATATGAATCCCACTCCAAATTTCCTGTACTTTTCAAATATGCAATTTGTTTCCTGTTTTGAAATTTCAAATGCCATTTAAATTTGAATCCAAATAATTCAAATGCAAAATTCTAAAATCCATAACTAATTATTTATTAATCCAATAAATGCAAATAAAATATGTTTTCCATACCATTTTGAATAACCTATTCAAATATAAAATTTGTTTTATTGTTTGAATAATTTAAATTGCCTAAATAATTTAAATTCAATTAAAACTTGTTTACTATTGTTTAATTCATAATTAAATTACCCTAATTCCAATTTCAAAATGTGAAACATGTAATCCAACTAAAATTTGATAACCTTTTCAAATATCAACTTTGTTGTTTGGTTTGAACAACTTAACTTGATAATAACAACCACCACTTGTTCAACCTCATTAAGTACCAATAATTTCCAAATTTGATATCTGTTTCCTAAAATTGTTAACCATCATTCCAATTGCATTTAATATTGTTACTTATTGTTTTCATCATGCATGCATCATTCTAACTCACTTACACATGATGCTCAGTGTTAGAACAATTGATTCAACTATAAGGCATGGGTTTGCCATATGCAATCTTTGCATATGGAATCCATTTAAACTTGTGTATCATATCCACTAGTTTACTTTGGTGCATCTATTAAACTTGTCATGCATCCATATCTTGATCATGCTGGATCTTTTGCCGTAGTAGTAATTTTTGCATCCGGTGTTTGTTCGAGGTTCGTTGCTTCTTCCCGGATAGGACGTTGAGATGATGTGAGCAACGACAAGTTCTGCTACCTTGCGGGATCTCAGGCAAGTATACTCACTTGCTGCCATATGGCTGCCTTTCATCACTTGTTACCGATTCTTTCCGTTGATTCTTTTCTGCTAGCCTTAGTAGTGGTTGTTTCTGTTACGAACCTATCACATGAATCCTTTAACCCTGATATTGCCTCACCTCCCCTCCTATAACCTTTGCTTGAGCCTGTGTCTTAATATCTTGCTTAGGGTTGTTTTGCTCGAGTCTGTTACCCGTTACTTTCTGTTATTACTTCATTATGTTCTGGGGGGCTCGATGTTTAATCAATCAATCAATCATGCTAATGTTGCTATTAATAATAAATTTGATGATAAGGCACCGGCAGGAGGCCCTTTGTGGTTTTGAGGCCTGCTAGTGTCGACCCTAATAGGAAAAGGGTCTTGTCTACTGATCCATGATGAGCGCACTACCCGCATTTGGGGAGTATGGGCTCCCCCTCAGTTTGACCCGATTCGCATCTCGTCCAAATCGCCTCATTTAGTTCGGGTTTTCCATTTGCTGCATGCATGATCTTGCGAGCCCTTGGTACCCGGGTGGAACTTTCGTAGTCGGCATATAGGGGGACACGGTCTTAGAGTGCTATGAGGGTCCATTTTCTTCTGGGCCCGAGTAGCCGTGCGCCCAAGGTGCTTTGGGCTTGATGCGAAGAAGGGTTGGATTGTGTTGAGTGCCCCGCTTGGTGGAGTGGCCACTCCATCTGGCGGGATATTCATGAGTGTACGGCTAAATTGGTGCAACCCTGCAGGGATAATCTTCTCGAGAAGCCGTGTTTTCCGCGGTTATGGATTACTTGGTGAAAGTACTGGCTAACAAGTACTCAGGACAACTTAAACTAATGATTCACAATCTCACCCAATGATTAACAACTTGACTAGTAATAGGATTATTGACACAACAACCTGAACCATCATTAATACAACTGTGTGAGTTATCCTCGGATTGCTTCTTTGGATAAGGGGCGAGGTCCAGGATGGGTTTGTTTGGATTTACTTTCAGTTGGTTACAATCCTCGATCTTATCCCCTTTCTGATAGTTGGAAGTGGTAGTATTTCTCTCTGTAGTTGGTTAGTGCAGCCTGCTGTCACTTATTTGCAATAACCCCTTCCTTTCCGTTGATCCTAAAGTATTTGTATCTTGTGATGACTGGCTACGCCGGTAACTTGTGAGTATGGGTTTTATCCCCCTTGCCAGTACTTAACCGTACTGACCCACGAATCTCTTTCGTGGCTGCAAATTCCAAATTGCAGTCAACAGGTTTGAAGTCTGACGACGTTAGCTTGGGAATCCCTCCGGCTTGGCCTGGGCAGGGATTGGACGCCTTCGGTTATCTTCAGGACTCTTAGTCCAATTTGGATCTTGTCCGTAGACGGACGATATGTTGTTTCCTTCCGCTGTTATTTGGATCTTTGTAATGTATCAGTTGTAACCCTGGCTCGTTTGAGTCATCTTGTATCTATCTGTTTCTGTTGTAATTGTGGAATATTCGTGAACTATTGTAATGTTATCATAAATGGCAACCTGGAATCGGTTATTATGCGGATTTGGCGGGAATGCTGAAATCTGCATAGTGCCCGATCTCGGGGCGTCATA